>JAVJIF010009663.1:0-153348 GCA_038442645.1 Agave tequilana | reverse complement strand
CGCATTAATTCACCATTAGATTAGTTAGTCATCTATTCACCCCCCTCTAGGTGATTACAATTGGTATCAGAGCCTCGTGCTCTTGATTTTGGGTCTAACAACCTTGAGTTAAAGATTCTCATTTATAGCTAATCACAATATTTGTTTACACACACATGGATTTCATGTCACCTCCCTCTTTTGATATTCTTAACATCCAAACTTGGAAGGTTAAGATGTCATTATATCTCAAAGCCTTAGGGATTCATGTTTATTTTGCCACCATTAAAGATGCATATTGTTTAAATGGCAAACAACTAGAGGCTAATGCAAAAGCCATCCATGCTTTAAAGAGTACCCTAAATGATGAATATTTATCTAGGGTTGCTAATTTTGAATCAGCTTTCGTAGTCTAGAACACTATAGTCTCTCCCTTGGCGAACAAAAGCAATATTATACGGGGAGTGACTCGGATGATAGAAGTGATGCTTCCTATATATGCTACATGGTCCGGGGATAACCCCCTTGAGGTAAACTCCGAATCCGAGTTAGAAGAGGTTGTTGATATGTCTTATGATGAGCTTGCATCTTTTGTCAACAGCTCCTTGAAAATATGACATGCTTAAAAAGGATAATAAGAAATTGAAAAATAAATATGATTCCATTTTGGTAGAAAAAGATTCTTTTCAAAATAAACTTGCATGGTTTCAAAAGAAAATGATTTCTTGAAAAAGGAGAATATTTTCTTATCTTCAAAATTAAATGATCTTTGTGAAGGAAATACTTCTTTGAAAAGTAAGATTATTTTGGTGAAAAAAGAAAAGGAAATTGCTTTGAATGAAAATAACTCTTTAAAAGAAAAATTGTTTCAAAGGAAAAGGAAAATGTTTCTAAAAAGAACAAGATTGTTGACCATGCTTTTCATGCTGCAACCATTGATAAAAATGAGATTAAATTTTAAAAAATAGAATAAATTGTTTGAGCTCAACTTTGAGCAATTGTGCATTTAACCATAATAGATTGAAAATCTTGTTTCAAACGAAACAAGCTCCACATGTTCATGCACATCACCCACGGCACACATATGCACACTTTGCACACCATGATCACACTCATTCACATATGCATCCTAGAGTGTACAAATGTACACATTGCGGCCGCAAAGCCATTTAGAAAAATTTTGTTATAATAGAGTAAATTCTATTAATTTTGCTAATAAAATTGTTTGGGTTCCGAATAAGACTAACCCCCGTGGACCCAAAAGAAAATGGGTACCAAATCTTCACCTCTTGTGTTTGATGTAGGTGTGGGCTCTCACATGACGTGAGAGAGTTGGTGCCTTGGTGGTGGATGCATGGGCTTGATGGATAGTACAAATTGATGCATCACTATCAAGGAGTTTGGTGGAAAGACCACCATGTTTTGGAGACTTAGAGTATAGTTCTTTGGTTTAGTAACTATCTCTAAACTCCTTTTTTATTTATATGCTTTTATATTGATGATTTTTAGCATGTTCATGTTTTGTGCTTCTTGTGGTAAATACTTGTTTAGATGTATTTTTGTCAAAACTTGTGTATATACTTGTACAAGTAGTGAGCAACAATTGATTCTTATATGTTTGTACTTCATTGCTCATTTGTACTCACTATTTGTACATGTATAACCTAATTTTAATGATTCCCTCATTTATACTTTTTGTCTATCCTTGTGCATGTTTTTACTTCATGTATATATAATTTTTGTTCAAAACTAATAAATATACATGTATACCCTTGAGTCACCTGCCTTCATGCAAATACTATTATGGACACTTTTGTGTTTGGGATATGTATGCATATTTTTAGTTTTGGATAAATCATACATATACCTTGAAGTTTATTTTTAAATATTAAATTTATAATTTTCATATTTGTTTGATTAAAAGATGTTTATGTTTGTTTTGAGCCTTAGTGATTATTTTCATGACAATGCTAATTACATGATTCTTGTGCACTCACATTTCACTTGTTTACTCATGATATTATTTTATGAGAAATCTTGAGCTTTATAGATTTTGAGTGTCAACTCTTATGTTTTTAGCATGCGTCATGAGATACGTATGTTTTAGTTTCATGTTTGAAGGATCTTTAACTAGTTTTTCAAAATTACATTAACTAGTTATTTATTCTTCATTTGGTAGAGTTTTTAAATTTTAAAAAATATTTTTCAAACTCTTGTTTTTGAAAACCCCTACAACCCTTTTAAAGGGCGGATGGATGGATGACCATGCCTTGTATGCTCAAACTAAATATCTTTTATCATATGCATGAAAAGGGTAGATCTTTATGAGTTATACACTTAATTCACATCATATTTTCAATTGGTATCACAATTGATATTTTTTTGTATACTCATATTTTGTTTTATATATAAGTATGCTTCAATTTCAAATAATATCAATTTCCATTGGTATTCTCTTTTCATACATATATATGTTTTAATTGTGCTTGATTTACCATAATCATTACATATTTAAAGCACAAATTATGTTTATGCTATGTTTGACTTAAATCTTGATTTCAAATTGATATCTCATTTGGTATTTAAATAAGCCTATGCATTATTTTCAATTGGTATGTTTATTGATATCAAAATTTACAATATACTTTAATTAGTATCAAAATTTAGTTTAAATTTCAATTGGTATCAAAATATAAGATACTTTACTTTCATTAGTATCAAAATTTACACATGTTTCAATTTTATTTGGTATCAAAAATTTCCTATTTCAAATGATATCAAAAATCTTGTGATATCTTAAAATTTTGTTTATTTATAAATGGTATCTTAAAATTTGTTGATTTCCTTTGGTATCAAAATATTGGTGACTTAAGAAAATTCAAAATTCTTTTAAAGAAAATTCACAATTTCTTAATGTGTATTGCCTATATGCAAGGGAGCTTAACATCTCTTCTACATATAGATTCATATTGAGTATATCTTGTATTGATGAGCTTGACATCTCTTCTTTATGTGATACACGTGTGTAGGGGGAGCTTCACATCTCCACTTATGCATTGCATATTTTGCCTTATGTGAATTAGGGCTTTGTTATCCCTTCTTCATGTAATGCATGTATGCAGGGGAGCTAACTTTACGTCTCTCTCTTCATGAATGAATATCCATATATATTTTTATTGTTTGATTTATTTTCACCCCTTTATTGATAATTTGACAAAAAGGGGGAGAAGTATTTGATGAGTTTATATACGCATGTTTGTTTAATTCCCTTGTTTTATACAAAAAGGGGGAGGATGATTTTGAGAGTTTATGCATATATATTTTGCCTAATGATTTGACAACTAAAAGGGGAGATGTATTTGAGTATTTGAGTTTTATGCATGTTTATCTCCTTATTTATGCATATATGTTATGTTTATCTCCTTGTTTATGTATATATGTTCGTTTAGTTTATGCACTTTAATTGAATATCGTATTATTTATTGTTATGCATGAGTTAAGGGGGAGTTTTTATGAAGCTTAACTTTAATCCATGCATATATAACTCCATGAGTTTTGTCATCATCAAAAAGGGGAGATTGTTGGCCCAAAGGCCCTTCACTCTAGTTTTGATGATGATTAACTCATGTAGTTATAGTACTAATGATCTTGTGTTTAATTAGTCTCAGATATGTGATCAAGACCTTAGTTGGTATTTAGCTTCAACAAAGGATTAGAGTCAAGTTTTAGAGCTAACACGTTTGATTCAAGAGCTCGCGCATCAAGATTGCATCAAGTATCAAGAGGGTCTAGCACATTGGATCAAGATTTGGACCAAGTCAAGAAGAAGAAGAAGACCTTCAAGAGAAGACTTGTGTCTACATTTGTTTTTAGTAAGATTTTATTTTTAGATAAAATGTAAAGGATAGATTAGTTGGTGGATTGCTCAAGTATCAAATACACTCACACACAAGATTTCTATGTGTTTTCATTATGGAGTTTTCGTTTTGAAAAAAATACCGTTTTGGTTTTTAAACTTCAAAGTATAGATGTTTACCAAAACTTTATTTAGAGCTTAATGTTAAAATATAGATATTCATCATATATGTGTAGTGGATCATATTTATACACACTAAATTTTAAAGTGTTTAGAATATCTTGTTTTTTATATTTGGAGGAGTTTGGAAAAAATCGGCTTTCAATTGGAAAAATCATTTGGAAAAATACAGATTTTTGTTTAAGGCAAAACTTTCATATTACAAAAATAGTTCAAAATATTTGTAACATGTTTTGATTTTTACTCAAACATATTTGTATACAAAATATAAAACGGAACTTATTTTTGTAGATTTTTAGAAAATTTATGAGATTTATTGAAGGTAAAAAGACAAGTTTTTAAATCCCTAATATGCAGTTTCTGGCCCTTCTGCTGTCGACCGCACGGTCGACACGAACCAGAGTGTCGGTCGACCAGGCGGTCGACCGATGTGCAACAAAAAGTGCATGACTTGTTTGGCTGGAGCGCCGGTCGACCGCTAGAGAGTTCTGCTCTCTGAAAATTGCCCCGGTCGACCGGCAGAGAGCTCTGCTCTCTGTATCCAGGCCACGATCGACCGGGTGGCACAACGATCAGAAATTCGAGCGTGGCGGTCGACCGACAGCAGTCTGAACTGCTGAGTTGCCTCCAACGGGTAGATTTGGATGCCTATAAAGTGGATTCTCTTGGCTGTTTAGACAAGATTTTAAAGAGTTTTGGGCTAGTTTTTCCTACTCATATCAGTGGTTTTATCCACATATTTAG
This sequence comes from Agave tequilana, assembly GCA_038442645.1. Classification (NCBI taxonomy): domain Eukaryota; kingdom Viridiplantae; phylum Streptophyta; class Magnoliopsida; order Asparagales; family Asparagaceae; genus Agave; species Agave tequilana. Next base: position 148,589 of record JAVJIF010009663.1, on the reverse strand, counting down.
AGCCAGTATTTCCAAATCAAAAGGAGAGTTATCAAGAGTTTCAAAAGTGATTTTTGAGTTTTCACCACATATTCAATCCTTATTTTTCTCACACATACTTGAGTTTCCATTGCTAAATCCATCCTATAGGAGAGTTGTTGTGAGAGTTGTTTTAGCTGATCAAAGTGTTTAGATCCACAAGTGTTCAATCTTGTATTTGAGGAGGCAGACTTGCGGGTTCGCGTTGTTTCGAGTTCTAGTGAGAGCCCGATGTAGAGGTGCGACCTTGGCAAGCTTGCGTGCTTGCGTGTGTTTGTTCCTACGGGAACAAAGATAGACTAGAGAGTCCAAAGGAGTTCTAGTGTGAACTCGCTTGTAGGTGTTGCAGCACCGAGTGATCCGGTGAGATCGGTTTATAGTGAAAATCCTCATAGTGTTGAAGGCGGGTCGTAGAGCAAGGGTGCTCGAACCTCGAAACAAATCTCCTGTGTTGCGATTGCTCTCTCTATCTCTCACTTGGTGTATATCTTGCATGCTTATATTGCCTTTATCTTTGCTTGCTTGATATATGTGCTTATATTGTTATATGCTGGGGATTGTTTGCTCACACTTGTATTCAACCAAGAGAGTCATAGCGACACCTCAACTCTTATCTAGAGAATCTTGAGGAGATAGTTCAGAGCCCTTCACGGGAATTCGTCTACACTCTTAGGTTATACTTGGGTGTTGTGTATAATAGTTTTTAATTTGCATAATAGATTAATTTCAAATTAACTCACTTTAGATTAGCTAGTCACCTATTCACCCCCCTCTAGGTGATTAAGGTTCATGGATCATGGATCACGTGAAAGGCGGCGACTACAACTGTGCATCAGTTGCACGACACATCTGTGGGAAAAGTGGGGCGAGAGTTTGGTCTCGAATCTCGTGCTTGAGAGAAGAGGTGTGGGTTGTCAACAATGCATGAACAGTGCCTGATTTTGTATTTTCTCTCTCTGCAGTTAAATTTGTTAATTAATTAGATTAGTTATTAATTTTCTAATATAATAGATTAAATTCTCGGATGCTTTATTATTTTAATTATCTTGTAATTTGTTTAACTATTTTGGCTAAATTTGTTTAAGTATCTAAGGAAGATGAACCTTGACTAGATTTTCATGTGGTCAAACTTTAAATTTTCTATCTATGGCTGTTTGTACACATCATTGATCTATCACTTTTAGGAAATTAATTTATAGAAGTAAAAATTTGATAGGTTATGTTTCTCAAATTAGTGATTCATGCTTAGAGACTGATTTTCTGTAGTTAATTTAATAATTAATTGTTATCTTTGATAGATCATGTAATAGATATATATCAGGTACTTAGGTCAAATATTCCAGAATTAATTGACTATAGAATAAAGATTTGATGAGTCAATAGATTAGAAGAGAGACAGAGATAGACCACATGATATTAGTTTAGGAGATTCAATCTTAGGTGCTTGACTTCCTTTTAGATAAATAGTTCAACCCAACAATTCAATCTTCTCCAAACTTCCACTCAATTCTCCTATATTGTGATAGAAACTAAAAAAATCACATGTCCCTTTGGATCAACCCTCAAGTGCTACAACTGGTAAACCATGCACTTGCGGTATTTTAACAGTGAGAGTAAAAGCTCTCCCATCAGCTAACCAGCCAATTCTGAAACTCAACAGTAATTATTGGTCTTTACTAGCAGAATCGTAACTAGTATTTCATTCTCATCTTTATTCGATAGCACTCTCTCTTACACTTACAATAGATATGAACACTAACATGTAGGACCTATAAACAGGGCAACACAAACACTAGAAAGGAAATGAATAGTGTTATATAAAAATTCTAATCACAAAATATAAACTACTTATAAGAAAGTAAAATGTACAGAATAAATCTCAGAAAATGCAAATGCACATGAGAGATTTATCCTGGTTCGGTCCTTGTGACCTACATCCAGTCCTCAAGCAATCCGCTTGAGATTTTTCTTATCCTGATTTTGATGCACCCCAAAATCAACTCCTGTACGCCACTTGACAAAATACCCTTCGTCAAATCTGTACAACTCTTCTTTACACCAAAAGACACTTTCTTTGATGAAGACAAATTTAGTCTATAAGCCTTAAACTTGAATGTGATTGTGAATAAGGTTTTATAGGAGGACTCTCAGAATTCTTCACAAGAGAATTGAAATTGTGTGTGAAAACAGAAAGTGAAAAATAGTTTTTAGAAAACAGAACTTTTTAATAGAGTTTTTGGATAGATAACTAATAATTTGAATTGGTGAATTCTGTTGGCCCAAAGGCCAATCACTCTAGTTTTGATGATGATTAACTCATGTAGTTATAGTACTAATGATCTTGTGTTTAATTAGTTTCAGATTTGTAATCAAGATTTTAGTAGGTGTTTAGCTTCAACAAAGGATTTAAAGTCAAGTTTTGGAGCTAGCACGTGTTGATTCAAGAGCTTATGCATTAAGACCACATCAAGTACTCAAGAGGAGTCTAGCTTTTTAGATCAAGACTTGGACCAAGTCAAGAAGGAGAAGAAGACTTCAAGTGAAGACCTTCAAGAGAAGACTTGTGTCTAGGTTTATTTTTAGTAAGATTTTATTTTTTAGATAAAATGTAAAGAATAAATTAGTTGGTGGATTGCTCAAGTACATATACACTCACACACAAGATTTAGATGAGTTTTTATAAAAGAATTTCATTTTGAAAAAATATCATTTGGAAAAATACCGTTTTGGTTTTGGAGTTTTATATATATACATATGTTTTAACCAAAACCATTTTAGAGCTAATGTCAAAAACATAGATATTTCATCATATATGTGTAGTGGATCATATCTATACACACTAAGCTTTAAAGTGTTTAAAATATTTGTTTTTGTATTTGGAGAAGTTTTGGAAAAATCGATTTGAAAAAATACAGATTTTGTTTTAAGCCAAAATTTCTAAGTCATAAAAATAGTTCAAAATGTTTGTAACATGTTTTGATTTTTACACAAACATGTTTGTATATCAAAGTATAATACTGAATTTATTTTTGTAGATTTTTAGAGAATTTATGGGATTTTATTAAAGGTAAAAAGCCAAGTTTTTAAATCCCAAATTGCCCGGACTGACCCTCTGTCGGTCAACCGGACAAGAAGTCGATCGACCGTTCCGGTCGATCGATGTGCACAAGACTGCACAGGTTGGGCCGGTCGACCGCACGGTCGACCGCTAGAGAGTGTTGCTCTCTAGAAATGGCCGGTCGACCGGGCGATCGACCGCTAGGCCATTGCCCAGTTGACGGTCGACTGGCCGGTTGACCGACCTTCCCAACGGTCGAAAATCCGACCGATGGCGGTCGCGGTCGATCGTCAGCAGCCAGAGCTGCTGAGTTGGCTTCCAACGGGCAGATTTTGGAGCCTATAAAATGGGGCTCCCATGGACTGTTTTATATAAGATTTTTGAAGAGTTTCAAAGCCAGTTTTTCCTAAATTTTGTAGAGGTTCTCCACTGTTTTAGTGCTAATACTTCTATATCAAAAGGAGAGTTTTACAAGAGTGTTTTTAAAGTGATCTTTTGAGTTTTCACCACCAAATTAATCCTTATTTTTCTCACCATACTTAGCTATCCATTGCTATATCATTCCTATAGGAGAGTTGTTGTGAGATTGTTTTTAGGTGATCAAAGTGTTTAGATCACCAAGTGTTCTTTCTTGTACTTTGAGGAGGCGGACTTGCGGGTTCGCGTTGTTTCGGGTTCTAGTGAGAACTCAGTATAGAGGTGCGGCCTCGGCAAGCTTGTGTGCTTGCGTGTGTTTGTTCTAACGGGAACAAGAGAGGGACTAGAGAGTCAAAGGAGTTCTAATGTGAACTCGCTTGTAGGTTTTGCGGCACCGAGTGATCCGTAGGATCGTTTTTTAGTGAAAATCCTTCATAGTGTTGAAGGCGGGACGGACGTAGAGCTAGTGTGCTCGAACCTCGAAACAATTCTCCGTGTTGCGATTGCTTTCTCTATCTCTTACTTGTCTTTATATCTTGCATGCTTAAATTGCTTTTATATTTATATGCTTGATATATCTTGTGCCTTTTGTTATATACTTGGGATTGTTTTGCTCACACTTGTATTCAACCAAGAGAGCTAAAGCGGCACCTCAACTCTTATCTAGAAGAATCTTGAGGAGATAGTCCAGAGCCCTTCACGGGGAATTCGGCTATACTCTTAGGTTATACTTGGTGTATTTAGCTCAAGATTTTTTAGTTTGCATTAATAGTTTTAATTATGCATTAATTCACCATTAGATTAGCTAGTCACCTATTCACCCCCCCTTTAGGTGGTTCAAATTCATCCAAGGACGACATCCCTATTTATAGTTGAAAACGATGGTCAGTTAGGGAAGTTATCAACTCAAATTTGAAAATCAAAAAAGTTGGAGGAAACACCAGAATATCAAAACAGAATAACAGTCAGAAACTGAACTTAGTCGACTAGGGTATAGGATTAGTCGACTAGTATATGAAATTTTGCATAGGTTAGTCAACTAACTTAAAGACAAGTCGACTAATTTATCTGACACAGACTGATAAGTCTCTAAAATTGAATCTAGTAGACTATATAAGAGGTTAGTCAACTAACTCTGAGTACAGTTGAAACCAGAGAACAGATAACTTTCTATGAGCATACTTAGTCGACTATAGAAGATAGTAAATCAACTATAGGATATATTAGTTGACTATAGAAGGGGATAAGTCGACTATGAGACTATTTTGTGTGTGTGATCAAGGCTTTTAACAAACTTCTAAAATAAAGAATAAATACATAAAAATAGTAAATATTCTTGTATCATCTTGTGCTATAAGAACTCAGTAATATCACTTCAATTTGAGCTCCAGTGCACCAATAAACCTGCATCACAAATGTGAGAATATATATGTATATAGTCATGAGTTTGTTATCATCAAAATCTAAATTCCAACATAACAGCCTAGAAGTAGAACTTGATCCCACAAAGAAATATTAGAGCACTCAATGTTGAAGGCTGACAATGGACCCTTAACACTCATGTTAGAGGCTGATAATAGACCTATCTCATAATAGAGGCTGAAAATAGTTCTATTTTGAGGCTTTTTATCTTTCTTTCTCTTTACTTCTTTCTCTTGCCAACACTTTGATTTGTTATTTCACTTGTCATATTATTCACTTTGACTGTTTATTTCACCAACTTGTTCAGTTTTGTTTTCTTTCACTTTACTATACTTTCTCTCCTAAGTTCAATTTTTTATCATTCTTTCTCCTTCTGTTTTCTATCAATAAATAATTTTAGTCTAAACCTCCCTCTAACTCAATTCTCTTTAGTATTCTAACTCTCTTGCTCTTTCTTAGGATATGCATTTTTATTTTGTGTAACTTTTCTTTCTATCATATATATTTGTCTCTATTTCTTTCGCTATTTAACTCCAATTGTCTAATCCTTTTTAATTGAAATGTTAGGCTTCACATCATCTCTTTTATTAAATATCAAGTTTATAATTATCCGATATAATTATGAAAATTAAAATCATCAATGCATTAAATAAGTGATAACTCAGACAACTACTTGCCAACTCTGCAATCAACTTATTTAAATTACAATTCACAATTTTTGTGACTCTTTACTTTTCAAGTAATTAAATAAAAACCTAAAAACCCTAACATTTCCCTGTACTTTTTAGAAACACTAACTTCTACTCCTACACTCTAGTTACCAAACAAGACATCAAGTGAAAAGGACAATCTTGATAAATCTTTAAAGAATTTTTACCTTTTACCTTCTACTCCTAAAGAGCAAACCTTTAACTCCAATGAGTTGGCACAAGAGTAAGCTAACATGCCCTCTACGCTCCTTTCTTCTAAAAATTCTCTTACACCAACACTCTTAGGGTATCTCCCACTGGTTTTCAAATCTTCAAAGTAGAGATATAATCATCTCGAACCGGCTTTCAAATCTCTATATCTTAGCCTCTATATTTAGAGACCCATTCTCTTGCCTCATTATTTAGAGATGTAAGAGCATCCCCAATTGGTCTATATATCTTCAAATTAGAGACCGGTTAACCTCCAACCGGTTTCTATCTTTCAAAAATTTAGAGACCGATTTTCTTGACCTCTATATTTACAGATGTTCTGTAGCATCTCTAAAACACTATTTTCTTTTAGAAATTCACAAAGAACCCCTTGTCTTGTTCAAACAAATTTGGTTTTGACATTCATGTCTCAAGATTGTGTTAAAATTGGAAAATTTAAAAAAAAAATGTATAAAAAAAATCTAAAGGTTCTATCTTAGAAATTGCTTATTGGAATTGGCACAGCTCTGTATCTCCTTTGTCTCTATTTTAGAGGGGTGGGGTCTCTAAGATAGAGCTAATAGTTGGAGATGCTCTAATTTGAAGATCCGATTGGAGATGTTCATGAAAAACACCTAGAGGGGGGGTGAATAGGTGTAAGTGCTAATCTAGGAACTAAATGCTCTAAATGCGGAAGCTTAAAACAATTTTGCAACACACTTAATACAACTCACAAGTGTAGCCGAATTCCCCGTGAAGGGCTCTGGACTAACTCCTCTTGATTCCCTTGAATGGATTGAGGTGCTATGTGAAGCTCTTGTGGTTAAGTACAAGTGAGGCACACACAAGCAAGCCAAGCATATAAGGATGAACAATATAAAAGATGCAAGGCAACACAAGCAGTATATGATATGAATGAAGTATGATGCTTTGCACAAATAAATGAGAGAGAGAGTTGAGAGATATTGGATCAAACGCAAACATAAAGATACGTTTCGAGATTCGAGCCCCTAGCTCTACATCCCCGCCTACACCACCGTGTAGGATTTCCAATCCACTATAGGAGTACCGAACTCCTCTCTCAATGCCACCGAGGCAATACAACCACAATCCACCTCTACCGAAGAGGGATATGGCCCGTAGCCAATACAACTCAATCACAATCACCTCTACCGAAGAGGGATCCAAACACCACTCCGATCAACCTCTACCAAAGAGGGATACACAAATAAAATGAGGGTTTACAACTTAGAGGCTTGACCTCAAACACTTCTCTTTTTCTCTCTTTTCCACAAAACAAAGATCCTAAATAGATTAGGATAGAAGATAGCTCAAGTGTGGAATCAAGGTGTTTTTGGAAACAAGCAACAAAGAAAAAACTACTTGGGAAATCTCTTGTAAATGATAGAAAATGAAAACCAATACAATATCCCAAAACCTAGTTCTCTTTGATTTCCAAAAACCCAAAACAATAAAGATGAAATCTTTTTAGCACAAAAACTCTTTTCAAAACTTGTTTAAAACACTGGAGAAGTCAGGAATTTTTAGCTCTAAAAATCTTTTTAAAAACAACCCAAGAGATGGGGTATTTATACCTCCATCAGAAAACTAGCCGTTAGGCTGATGTGGCAGCCTGACAGGCTTGGCGGTCGACCGCCCGGTCGACCGCCAACGGTCATATTTATGACCGTTGGGCAAACCCGGTCGACCGGCACGGTAGACCCAAACAAACAGAGAGCACTGCTCTCAGACTTGGTCGACCCTGACGGTCGACCGTCCCAGTGTCAGCCAAACGTACACAGATCTGTGCACGTCGGTCGACCGACCCGGTCGACCGACTTCATCCCAAGTCGACTAGGTCAGTTGACTAGTCGACGGTTGAAGCCTGGAACAGAAATCTGGGTCAGAAAAAACAGTTTAAAAATATTTTAATAAATCTTTTATCTTTTCTGAAAATACCATAAAACTTGTTTTAACATTTTATATTGAAACACAAACAAGTGATAAAAATTTCAAGACATATATCAATCATATCAATTAATTTTTGAGTCTTGCAAATTTTATCAAAACTAACACTTGTATTTTTATCAAACTTGATTTTTCCAAAGCATGAATAGGATAGTCAAAATAAGTTTGTCTAGCAAGTTTAAAGCATGTATGTATATATAGAACATATCTAATATACATAAGAATAAAGTAAACTTGTTTTGATCTACTATTCATGAAAACCAAAACCAAAACATAAAACGTGTGTGTTTGTGCACTTGAGCATATCAACTATACTAAGCTTTACAAATGGATCTAAAACACGCTAAACTAAACTAGGATACCTAAGTCTTCTTGATGATCTCCATCTTCAAGTAGACCCGATCCAAAACTCTATCCATGGGCTAGGCAGGTGTGATCTTGAAGCTTTGGCCCTGGAATCACCATGAAAAGCTTCTAAACACCTTTGTTGAAGCTAATCACCAACTAATATCATGCTAATGATCTGAAACTTAAAATCACAAGAATATTAGTAAACATAACTACATGAGTTAATCATCATCAAAACTAGGGTGGAAGGCCTTTGGGCCAACAATCTCCCCCTTTTTGATGATGACAAAACTCATGGAGTTATATATGCATGGATTAAAGTTAAGCTTCAAAGAAGCTCCCCCTTAACTCATGCATAAACAAATAAACATAATAAATATGCAATGAATACTAAACATGAATGCATAAAAATGTATAAACAATAATAGGTTCTAGATACCAATGAAATGTTCAAAAACAAAACATGCTCTAGATACCAATTAACAATAAACTATATTAAACTTAATATAAGCAAAACATAAATATGCATATATCAAACTCAAAAACTCAAAATCTTTCTCCCCCCTTTTGTCAATCATCAACAAAGGGGTAAATAATCAAAACCATAAATAACAATGAGGGGTAAAAATCTTTCTCCCCTTTTTGTCAATCAAAACAATAAAAACAATGTTCTCCCCCTTTTTGTCTAAAAACAAAAACAAGGTCAATAAGGGGTGACAATCAATTAGGATATCAATTGAAAATATGTCAATGAAGCATCTTGATACCAATTGAAAGTAAACAAAGATCAATAAATGCTATATACATTCATGAAGAGGAAGACGCTAAGTTAGCTTCCCTACACATATGCATTACATGAAGGAGGGATTTAAGCCCTAATTCACATAACACACATTATGTAATGCATAAGAGGAGATGTGAAGCTCCCCTGCACACGTGTACCATATAAAGAAGAGATGTTAAGCTCTTCAATACAAGATACACTCATCATGAATCTATACGTAGAAGAGATGTTAAGCTCTCCTTGCATATAGTCAATATAAATCAAAACTTTTGTATTTTACTTTAAACAAAATTTTAGATACCAAATTAAAATTTTCAAATAAACATCTTGATATCAATTGAAATTAACCATTATTATTTTCTATCATAAAGTAAGGAGTGGAATACTAAATACCAATTGAAATATGAAAAACGAATTTTCTCCCCCTTTATGAAATACCAACAAAAACTATGCGTAGGCTTGTAATAAGATACCAATTGAAAACTAAATCAATTGAAATAAAGTTGAAGCTCAAGCTCTAGCATAAACAACATTTGTGCTCAAGATATAGAAATATAATACCACAAATAAAACAAGTATATGTGTATGAAATAGAATGAGTACCAATCACCAATAGATGATACCAATTGAAAATATACATACACAATAAACATATGAGTATACAAAAAGATCAAAATGATACCAATTGAAAGAGTTCAATGATACCAATTGAATAACAATAAATTCAAGTGTATACATCATATTACTATACCTCCCAATCATGGTTCAAGTTTTAAATGATTTTTACTTTAAAGCATTCATGAACATGATCTCCCATCCATCCTCCCATAGAGGGTAGGGGTTTTCAAAAATAGATTTGAAAATAAGTTTTGGTTTGAAAAACTCTACCAAAATGAAGAATATCGTAACTAGTTAAATGGAAAATCTTTTTAAACTAGTACGAAATCCTTCAAGCAAGGAATAAAACAGAATATTTTTCATAAAATACATGTAAATCACATAGCACCTAAAAACACTCAATATTCAATAAAGTCCATTCATGCTCATGAAAAATATACTCATGAGAAATATTTTAAGAAATGGTGAGTGTACAAGTAATGTGTGACATGGCATTATGAAATTTCCAATTAAGCTCAAAATTCCTTGAAACAATGAAAGCATGAAACTTATTTAATCTTCAAGGTATATGTATGTCTAATACAAACTAAAGTATACATACATATCCAAAACATAAAGAGTCCACAAATTATATAGATTAAGGCACGTGGCTCAAAAGGATAAACATCTATATCTAATAGTTTGGACAAGATAGACATATACATGAAGTTTAAACATAAATACATGAAAACTAAATCTTCACCAAACCAAATTTCATTTCAAGGTATATGTATGAATTGTCAACACAATAAGTATACATACATATCCCTAAACACAATTGAGTCTATATATAGATTTGCATGAAAGGCAAATGACTCAAGGGGTATACATGTATATCTTAAAGTTTGGCAATACAAACATATACATGAAGTGAAACACACAATCATAAAACAAATCGAAAAATAGAAATACAAGTTTAAAATGTATGAATCATCAAAACTAGACTATACTAGCACATCTAATGGGTTCAAATAAGCGTTCAAGCTCAAACATATATAGATTTATTTGTGGCCCACTATATGCACAAGTATATACCTAGTCTTAATGAAAACTAACATTCAAACACATATTCAAAACATGAAGCATCAAAAACAAGATAAAAATCAACATGATAAACTTAAACATGATTATTATGAATATCCACATGTTATTAGATTTATGATGTACATGATAGCTAGTTAAATACGAGAATACAAAATAATAATCCATATTAAACATGGGTGTCTCAAATACTATACATGTATATCAAGAATCTAATTAATAAGGCATTTTCATACTAATCACTAAACAATAAAACATGCTATGAAAGATAAACATGGAAAGCATGTAAACAAAAGGAGTTAGAGATTCGATACCAAAACCAATGAGGGCACCGCTCTAGTTCTCCAAACACGTGGTGGTCATCTCCACCAAACCTTCCCTTGAAAGTGATGCATCCAATTGATTGTCATGAAGCTCAGAACGCATCCACTCAAAGGTACGGCAACTCTCACGTCATATGAGAGCCCACACCTACATCAAAAACAATAGGAGGGGTGGTCTTTGGTACCCATACTCTTTTGGGTCCATGGGGGTTAGTACCTTCTCTAACCCAAACAAAATTCTTTGCTAAATTTGAAACATGTAATCTATCATAACAAAATTTAGTAAGGTGGCCCTTACGTCCACAATGTGTACAAGTGTACACATGAGCATACTTGTGATGGGTGTGTCCGTGTGGAGCATGTGTATGCCGTTGAGGGTGTGCATGCATAAAGGATGGAACTTGTTTCATCCGAACCAAGGTTTCCAAACGTGAGTGGTTCATGGCACATTGGCTCATAGTGGAGCCCAAACAATCAATCTTCTTCTTAAGCATGGATATATCATTATCAATTAAAGAAGAGGTGGCACATGCAATAGGAGGTGTGTGTGATACTAACCTAGCATGGCAAACATGTGCATCAATCTTATTTTGTAAAACAACATTTTTCTTTAAACACACATCTAAATCATTTGAAATAGAAATAATTTTATTTTTCAAAGCAACATTCTCCTTTAAAACAAAATCAACTTTGAAGACAAATTTTCATTTTTCTTCAAAATAACATGGCAATCATTTTTAGATTTTAAAAACTCATTTTCTTTAAGTGCAAGTTCTAATTGAGATCTCAATGAATCCCTTTCATTATAGACCTTAACCTTCTCTTGCAAAATATTGTTAAGTTTAGAAGACAATTTTTCATTTTCTTTATTTAAAGCAAAAGTCTTCTTTTTCAACACATTATATTTTTCTATTAATTTTTCACAAACAATTGATAGTTCTTCATTTAAAGTATGGGGATCAAAATAATCATTTGAAGAACTAGCACAATCATCATTGTCTAAGTGGGGTTCCGAATGTACCTCAAGGGAGTCATTCCTTGGATCATTAAGCATTGAGACTCGGATTCTCCACTAGACTCCTCCGGTTGTTTGGCAATTGAAGCTTGGAGGTGGTGGTGGTTGTCAACGAATTCCACACTGCAAAGGCGGAATCAAGGTTAGAAACACGCGAAAGATATTCTTTAGGAAGTGTGCTTCTAATGGCCTCAAGGGCTTATGCATTAGCCCCTATATGCTTGCTATCACTAAGGAAGGATTCCTTGGTAATGGCAAGGTGAACCTTATAACCTAGGGTTTGAAGGTAAATGGACATCCTAGTCTTCCAAACAAGAATGTTGGAAGGGTCATACATAGGTGGGGTCATGAAGTCCATGGATGTAAACTATATGTATGCAAACAAGCAAATGCAAACAAGATTAGCAATCAAAGGATCTCACTCCTAGGATGTAAAGCCTAAGTATCAGGAGCACTAGCTCTGATACCAATTAAAAAATACCTAGAGGAGGGGTGAATAGGTGTAAGTGCTAATCTAGGAACTAAATGCTCTAAATGCGGAAGCTTAAAACAATTTTGCAACACACTTAATACAACTCACAAGTGTAGCCGAATTCCCCGTGAAGGGCTCTGGACTAACTCCTCTTGATTCCCCTTGAATGGTTTGAGGTGCTATGTGAAGCTCTTGTGGTTAAGTACAAGTGAGGCACACACACAAGCAAGCCAAGCATATAAGGATGAACAATATAAAAGATGCAAGGCAACACAAGCAATATATGATATGAATGAAGTATGATGCTTTGCACAAATAAATGAGAGAGAGAGTTGAGAGATATTGGATCAAACGCAAACACAAAGATATGTTTCGAGGTTCGAGCCCCTAGCTCTACATCCCCGCCTACACCACCGTGTAGGATTTTCAATCCACTATAGGAGTACCGAACTCCTCTCTCAATGCCACCGAGGCAATACAACCACAATCCACCTCTACCGAAGAGGGATAAGGCCCGTAGCCAATACAACTCAATCACAATCACCTCTACCGAAGAGGGATCCAAACACCACTCCGATCAACCTCTACCAAAGAGGGATATACAAATAAAAGGAGGGTTTACAACTTAGAGGCTTGACCTCAAACACTTCTCTTTTTCTCTCTTTTCCACAAAACAAAGATCCTAAATAGATTAGGATAGAAGATAGCTCAAGTGTGGAATCAAGGTGTTTTTGGAAACAAGCAACAAAGAAAAACTACTTGGGAAATCTCTTGTAAATGATAGAAATTGAAAACCAATACAATATCCCAAAACCTAGTTCTCTTTGATTTTTCAAAAACCCAAAACAATAAAGATGAAATCTTTTTATGATCGAACCTTTTCCTGCACACAAAATATAAAATATTAGATCTGAGAACTAAAGGTGTGCAAGTGCCCAATTCGAATCCGCTGTAGCAAGGCTATGCGGGTCGTGATCCTCAGGGAGGAACTAGCGATGGAAGCGTTTGTAAGATTCTCTAAAATTTTTATTTATTTTATTAGTTATGATGGTATTTACAAGCAAGTGTGGTGAAAAGAATTTGAGAGAGATAGAGATAGAAATCTAACTAAAGAAAGAAAGAAAGAAACACATACCTCTTTAGTCTGCTTACCTTTTGAACCGTTGCGATGATTTACCTTTTCTTGGAAGGCGTACAAGCATGGCGTATAGGATCGTCCGCCTTCTTAATCTACACTATGAAATAAAAGACAACTATGAAGACCTGTTCATCGCCATAGGCCATCAAGGGCTCTTCTTCGGCTAGGTAGTCTCGAAGCAGTTGGTTCTCATGGTGGGCAAGACATTAGAGAGAAAATAGAAGAAAGCAAATACTGAGATACACAGATTAAACAAGAACAAAAAAATAAAAATAATAAAAGAACAAAAACAAACCTCGATTCGATTATTAAACAATGGTGGAAAAATAAAACTTACACCGACTGTCACCATCAGTACAAGTAGATCCCTTCCTCCATGAGAACATCATCTCCTCTCAGTTTTTACAAAAAGGAAAAAAATAAAAATTACAATGGAGGAAAGAAAATCTAAACTACAAGAAGAAAACCTAAACCCTAGATTTGGCCCTCTGGCTCTGCCTCTGGACGCTCTCTGTGTTGCACTGCAGGGGGTATTTATAGGTGCAGAAGGGAGTAGAGTCCCAGATAAACTCCACGACGAAAACTGGTACCCGACTTCATCCATAATGCCGCGGAAATGCGGCTTGGGCCGCGTTTCCGTGGCCAAACAGTAGCAGATGGCCACGCGCTTTGGCGCGTGGCTTCTCCTGGTCCGTCCATCTAGTCGTTTTCTTCTGGAAGTTGAATCTCGGCTCTTTATCTTTGGATTTGGATATAACTTGGGAATCAAGTTACCTAGATCCCAAATCTTTTATCCACGAATTTCCTTATGTTTGCACTCTCTTTATCCTCATCCTGCAAGTGTTTAGGGTTGAATAGAAATCTATCCTTCCCTCTTCTTTGGTATTTGCAACTTTTGCCCTTAGTATTTGCAATTTTGGCAATTGATATTTGCAACTTTTACATTGGGCTTGAATATGGGCTTTTGGGCTTCTTTTTAGGCTTTATTTTTATTTTAATATTTCGAGGCCTGCACACAATAAATCACAAAATATTAATAAATGTGCAGAATTATAGGAATAAATATGAAAATGTGATGGTAAATGTTATGATAAAAATGCACTTTTCACTACCAATCACACCCCCACACTTATCTTTTTGCTCGTCCTCGAGTAAAAATCAAAGAAAAAGAAAAAGAAAAGAAAAATTAATCTAACCTAACTCACTTTCGTAAGAATCACGGTTGCACTTAGCATGTGCAACAAGCCGTTAAACCTCTAGGTTACCCTAGAGGACGAGTGTTGTCTCGTGAGGGTTTTCAGCGGATTACACTCACAAAATCCATAAAAAGGAAAATATTTGAAATACTTTTGAAAAGACTAAGTAATCTATAAGTTTTTAGGATCCTCATTTTTATTCATTCTTAAACTTAGTCTTTATAAAGTAAATTGTTATCCACTTTAAGTAAGGGTCAAAATTGAATTTTTGTATAGTCTTTTTTGTTACCAAAAATCATATGCATCCTTATGAATTTTTACTAAGAATTCCTTAACTTGGACTCTCATGCCTCTTTATTATTATTATTTTTTTTTTCTCTTTTTTTTATAACTCATCTAATTTTCTTTCGTGTAAGTATCAAGGCTTCTTGAGGCCCTTATACCTAACTAATTGACTATTAGATGTGTTAATATAATATTTTTTTTTTTTTTTAAAATGTATAACTCATCTTATTTTCTTTCGTGTAAGTATCAAGGCTTCTTGAGGCCCTCATACCTAACTAATTGACTCTTAGATGTGTTAATACATATCTCATATTTCTTAGTTTTATTAGGCTTTCTAATCCACCCATGTAGCGAATTTAAAGTCGATGACTCCCAAACCGGTTGGCTTTAGGGCACCAGGTGAGAAAACACCCCGCGGACTCAAATTCGAGTGAACTAGGCCCCAAAACTAAGGACTTTATTTTGTTTACTCACCTTTAGGCATGAATACTTATGCTTCTTGAGGCACATGTATCAGCTTAATTAGTGATTTTCTTTTTTTATATATATATGAGGCACAAAGGTCTTTGTCTTAGAATCCTAGATATGCATTAGGTATGCAAATTTCATTAAGGTAAAAATTAAGACTAATTAATTATTCAATTCTCCTCCTATACCTAAAATTTAAACAATTTATTTATTTTGACCAAGTTTTGAGAAATCCTAATCATGATTTTCCTAATTCTTAAGATTAACTTAGATTTCTTTTAAAAGATAAGTCAAAATATTGTCCTTTTTATAATTTTTTTTTAAAGCAAATTTTGGTTAGTTTCTAACTATGTTAGTATGTTAGTAAAGCCTACCCCCACACTTATCTCATGCATTGTCCTCAATGTATGAATGAATGCATATATGCATGAAAAAGAACAAGGGAAGGCAGAAGTTACCTTAAGGTGGTGGTTCCGGTGGTGGTCTAATTGGTCCACGAAAGGCGGCCCAATCTACTTTTTGTGAAATTCGGGGGAACCCACCAGAAATCTTGCTTATATAACCCACTAAAATGTATGTATAATTATTTTTTAAAATTTCCACCCCATCAAATTTCCAAATTTCATAATAAATTTCAGAGTCAATTGTGTCAACCTCCTTGTCCCAAAATGGAGTATGAAAAGATGGAATTATTGACTTGGACATGGGAAGTACAGGAACGAATACTGACTCAGGAAAGAAACTTAAATCAAGTAATGGTTCAGGAGTCGGGCTAGGTTCAAGAAGTGGGTCCAAATCAATAAGTTGAAGCTCAAGTCCACAATATTCTTCCCATAATGGAATGTGACTCAATATTGGTGGTTCAAGTTCAGGAATGATAGGTGTGGGAACCAAAACTGACTCTAAAAGATTACCTAAGTCGGGTAACAAAACAGGAGTCAATAATGATTCGGGAATTTGAACTTGATCACATATTTTAGAATCTAGGTCACATATCTCATTGGGTTCAATTTCATAAAAGTGAGAACTTGCCAATTTATCCATGGGACTTTCAAAATTGTAAAATTGGTCAAGTTCAATATGATTATAAAAAATGGGTGATTCAATTTCATGATGAATTGGAACAGGATCCAATGTTGACTCGGGAAAAGTGAAATCAGGTGGAGACACCGGAGTCATTATTGAATCAGGAAGCAAAATTGAATCATCAAGTTGGGGTTCATGATCATATTCATGCTCAAGTTCTATTTCAGGAAAGGAAAACTTGCCAAACTATCAAAATTTGGAGTTTCGGCAAGTTCACATGATGGCACTGAATTAGAATCTTGTTGTCCAAAGCAACTTGGTTCGTCGGCTCTAAGAGAGTGGTCAGCGATATCAGAAATGGCCGAACGGTGAGAACGTAAAGATTGAACCATCATATCTATATCATGATCACGGGCTAATCTAGCCTGATTCATGGCTGCAAGCATCCTTTCATAGTTGATAGGTGCATCATGTTGTGATTGGACTTGAAAGGATGAAGTGTAATTGTGATGAAGTTGTGAGTCGGTGGACTCACGCATAATCATGTCTGCGATTGATGGTAATTGTTGCTTGGACTCATGCATACTTATCATTTACCCAATAGATGGTATTCTATTCTGACTGGGTGGATCTGAGTATGAATCTTGGGAATATTGTGGACAAGGTGGAGACAGAGGACAAGTCGGTTGAAAATTGGACTCGAAGAAACGAAACCCCATGAACTCTGTGAAGAGTTAAAAGTATGAAAATTATGGTCATAAGATGGGGGGTATGGGTTATATTCATTCGGATAAGACCATTCCGGCACACTAGGTTGGTCAAAGTTGTGATATGCCGGGTTGGTAATATCCGAAAAATAGTTAGGTGTGTAATATGGATTAAAATTGGAAAAATTATTATTATATGCCATATCACACTAACATAACAAAGAAAAAGAAAACAAACAAAAAAGCAAACAAAAAAAATTCTAACCTAAGTTAGGGTAGACCTATGACCTAGACGACTCCTAACTGGTTAGACTGTCCACGGGAGGTAGGGTGCAGACTTTGACCACAAGTTAATCAGCCAGGTCAGGGCAAGATTGGTAGAGGTTTTCCGTCAAAGACGTTCCTTAATTAAATAACCACCAATCTTCAGGCTTTCGGCCCTCAATCCCCTTCCTAGACACTGATTTGGCAAGAGTCAACTTCCAGCACCGTTCCCCCTTAGGATAATCTCCTAATTGAGTCCGAGAAGTCCCTAGGGCCAACGTCTAGTCAATTTTTAATTAGGGTTAGGATTGTGAGTGCTTGGAATATGATTTTGGGCCAAGGAAGGGTGATTAAATCCCCACCTTATCTTGTTAATGGGTTATGCCCTTAAGATAAATTTGTGCAAGTGTACAAAATATGTAAATAAGATTCACTCAAAGCATCAACCAAGAGATGAGTCCTATTCTACATGCAATGCGAACGTACCTTGCTCCAGCACTCTTCAACAGTAAAATAAAGGAATTGAAAAGACACGTGCCTAATATGCAACGTCTAATCAATTTTTATCTTTAACAACAAGTATTTTACTGTTGATTAATTAGCAGTAAGCAGGGTTATCACAGAATAAAGTTTAACAGAGCAGTAGACAGATATTGCAATTTGCAGCAACCTGTAAAAAGATGGATCAGTAGGGAACTACTCAGGCCGCGGTTTCGCGGTAATTGCCGCGTTTCCACGGCTCTGAAGTAGGCTCTTGTGCTCTGCCTTCGAGGGCAGAGGCACAGAGTTGCTATATGTCCACTTCTGCTGTCAGTTTCCCTGTTCTCCAAACCTGCAAACAGAAAGAATAAAACAATTAGTTAAAATTTTTTTATTTTTAAAGAAAAACTTACCGTCCCTCCCCGGCAACAGCGCCAATTTTTTGATCGAACTTTTTCCTGCACACAAAATATAAAATATTAGATCTGAGAACTAAAGGTGTGCAAGTGCTCAATTCGAATCCGCTGAAGCAAGGCTATGCGGGTCGTGATCCTCAGGGAGGGACTAGCGATGGAAGCGTTTGTAAGATTCTCTAAAATTTTTATTTATTTTATTAGTTATGATGGTATTTACAAGGAAGTGTGGTGAAAAGAATTTGAGAGAGATAGAGATAGAAATCTAACTAAAGAAAGAAAGAAAGAAAGAAAGAAACACATACCTCTTTAGTCTGCTTACCTTTTGAACCGTTGAGATGATTTACCTTTTCTTGGAAGGCATACAAGCATGGCGTATAGGATTGTCCGCCTTCTTAATCTACACTATGAAATAAAAGACAACTATGAAGACCTGTTCATCGCCATAGGCCATCAAGGGCTCTTCTTCGGCTAGGTAGTCTCGAAGCAGTTGGTTCTCATGGTGGGCAAGACATTAGAGAGAAAATAGAAGAAAGCAAATACTGAGATACACAAGATTAAACAAGAATAAAAAAAACAAAAATAATAAAAGAACAAAAACAAACCTCGATTCAATTATTAAACAATGGTGGAAAAATAAAACTTACACCGACTGTCACCATCAGTACAAGTAGATCCCTTCCTCCATGAGAACATCATCTCCTCTCAGTTTTTACAAAAAGGAAAAAATAAAAATAACAATGGAGGAAAGAAAATCTAAACTACAAGAAGAAAACCTAAACCCTAGATTTGGCCCTCTGGCTCTGCCTCTGGACGCTCTCTGTGTTGCACTGCAGGGGGTATTTATAGGTGCAGAAGGGAGTAGAGTCCCAGATAAACTCCACGACGAAAACTGGTACCCGACTTCATCCATAATGACGCGGAAACGCGGCTTGGGCCGCGTTTTCACGGCCAAACAGTAGCAGATGGCCATGCGCTTTGGCGCGTGGCTTCTCCTGGTCCGTCCATCTGGTCGTTTTCTTCTGGAAGTTGAATCTCGGCTCTTTATCTTTGGATTTGGATATAACTTGGGAATCAAGTTACCTAGATCCCAAATCTTTTATCCACGAATTTCCTTATCTTTGCACTCTCTTTATCCTCATCCTGCAAGTGTTTAGGGTTGAATAGAAATCTATCATTCCCTCTTCTTTGGTATTTGCAACTTTTGCCCTTAGTATTTGCAATTTTGGCAATTGATATTTGCAACTTTTACATTGGGCTTGAATATGGGCTTTTGGGCTTCTTTTTAGGCTTTATTTCTTTATTTTAATATTTCGAGGCCTGTACACAATAAATCACAAAATATTAATAAATGTGCAAAATTATAGGAATAAATATGAAAATGTGATGGTAAATGTTATGATAAAAATGCACTTTTCACTACCAATCATTTTAGCACAAAAACACTTTTCAAAACTTGTTTAAAACACTGGAGAAGTCAGGAATTTTTAGCTCTAAAAATCTTTTTAAAAACAACCCAAGAGATGGGGAATTTATACCTCCATCAGAAAACTAACCGTTAGGCTGATATGGCAGCCTGACAGGCTTGGCGGTCGACCGCCCGGTCGACCGCCAACGGTCATATTTATGACCGTTGGGCAAACCCGGTCGACCCAAACAAACAGAGAGCACTGCTCTCAGACTCGATCGACCCTGACGGTCGACCGTCCCAGTGTCAGCCAAACGTGCACAGATCTGTGCACGTCGGTCGACCGACTTCATCCCAAGTCGACTAGGTCATTTGACTAGTCGACTGGTTGAAGCCTAGAACAGAAATCTGAGTCAGAAAAAATAGTTTAAAAATATTTTAATAAATCTTTTATCTTTTCTGAAAATACCATAAAACTTGTTTTAACATTTTATATTGAAACACAAACAAGTGATAAAAATTTCAAGACATATATCAATCATATCAATTCATTTTTGAGTCTTGCAAATTTTATCAAAACCAACACTTGTATTTTTATCAAACTTGATTTTTCCAAAGCATGAATAGGATAGTCAAAATAAGTTTGTCTAGCAAGTTTAAAGCATGTATATATATCTAGAACATATCTAATATACATAAGAATAAAGTAAACTTGTTTTGATCTACTATTCATGAAAACCAAAACCAAAACATAAAACGTGTGTGTTTGTGCACTTGAGCATATCAACTATACTAAGCTTTACAAATGGATCTAAAACACGCTAAACTAAACTAGGATACCTAAGTCTTCTTGATGATCTCTATCTTCAAGTAGACCCGATCCAAAACTCCATCCATGGGCTAGGCAAGGTGTGATCTTGAAGCTTTGGCCCTGGAATCACCATGAAAAGCTTCTAAACACCTTTGTTGAAGCTAATCACAAACTAATATCTTGCTAATGATCTGAAACTTAAAATCACAAGAATATTAGTAAACATAACTACATGAGTTAATCATCATCAAAACTAGGGTGGAAGGCCTTTTGGCCAACAATCTCCCCCTTTTTGATGATGACAAAACTCATGGAGTTATATATGCATGGATTAAAGTTAAGCTTCAAAGAAGCTCCCCCTTAACTCATGCATAAACAAATAAACATAATAAATATGCAATGAATACTAAACATGAATGCATAAATATGTATAAACAATAATAGGTTCTAAATACCAATGAAATGTTCAAAAACAAAACATGCTCTAGATACCAATTAACAATAAACTATATTAAACTTAATATATGCAAAACATAAATATGCATACATCAAACTCAAAAACTCAAAATCTTTCTCCCCCTTTTTGTCAATCATCAACAAAAGGGTAAACAATCAAAACCATAAATAACAATGAGGGATAAAAATCTTTCTCCCCCTTTTTGTCAATCAAAACAATAAAAACAATGTTCTCCCCCTTTTGGTCTAAAAACAAAAACAAGGTCAATAAGGGGTGACAATCAATTAGGATATCAATTGAAAATATGTCAATGAAGCATCTTGATACCAATTGAAAGTAAACAAAGATCAATAAATGCTATAAACATTCATGAAGAGGAAGACGCTAAGTTAGCTTCCCTACACATATGCATTACATGAAGGAGGGATGTTAAGCCCTAATTCACATAACACACATTATGTAATGCATAAGAGGAGATGTGAAGTTCTCCCTACACACGTGTACCACATAAAGAAGAGATGTTAAGCTTTTCAATACAAGATACACTCATCATGAATCTATACGTAGAAGAGATGTTAAGCTCTCCTTGCATATAGTCAATATAAATCAAAACTTTTGTATTTTACTTTAAACAAAATTTTTAGATACCAAATTAAATTTTTCAAATAAACATCTTGATATCAATTGAAATTAACCATTATTATTTTCTATCATAAAGTAAGGGAGTGGAATACTAAATACCAATTGAAATATGAAAAACGAATTTTCTCCCCCTTTATGAAATACCAACAAAAACTATGCGTAGGCTTGTAATAAGATACCAATTGAAAACTAAATCAATTGAAATAAAGTTGAAGCTCAAGCTCTAGCATAAACAACATTTGTGCTCAAGATATAGAATTATAATAGCACAAATAAAACAAGTATATGTACATGAAATAGAATGAGTACCAATCACCAATAGATGATACCAATTGAAAATATACATACACAATAAACATATGAGTATACAAAAAGATCAAAATGATACCAATTGAAAGAGTTCAATGATACCAATTGACATAACAATAAGTTCAAGTGCATACATCATATTACTATACCTCCCAATCATGGTTCAAGTTTTAAATGATTTTCACTTTAAAGCATTCATGAACATGATCTCCCATCCATCCTCCCATAGAGGGTAGGGGTTTTCAAAAATAGATTTGAAAATAAGCTTTGGTTTGAAAAACTCTACCAAAATGAAGAATACCGTAACTAGTTAAATGGAAAATCTTTTTAAAGTAGTACGAAATCCTTCAAGCAAGGAATAAAACAAAATAATTTTCATAAAACACATGTAAATCACATAGCACTTAAAAACACTCAATATTCAATAAAGTCCATTCATGCTCATGAAAAACATACTCATGAGAAATATTTTAAGAAATGGTGAGTGTACAAGTAATGTGTGACATGGCATTATGAAATTTCCAATTAAGCTCAAAATTCCTTGAAACAATGAAAGCATGAAACTTATTTAATCTTCAAGATATATGTATGTCTAATACAAACTAAAGTATACATACATATCCAAAACATAAAGAGTTCACAAATTATATAGATTAAGGCACGTGGCTCAAAAGGATAAACATGTATATCTAATAGTTTGGACAAGATAGACATATACATGAAGTTTAAACATAAATACATGAAAAACTAAATCTTCACCAAAACAAATTTCATTTCAAGGTATATGTATGAATTGTCAACACAATAAGTATACATACATATCCCTAAACACAATTGAGTCCATATATAGATTTGCATGAAAGGCAAATGACTCAAGGGGTATACATGTATATCTTAAAGTTTGGCAATACAAACATATACATGAAGTGAAACACACAATCATAAAACAAAACCAAAAATAGGAATACAAGTTTAAAATGCATGAATCATCAAAACTAGACTATACTAGCACATCTAATGGGTTCAAATAAGCGTTCAAGCTCAAACATATATAGATTTATTTGTGGCCCACTATATGCACAAGTATATACCTAGTCTTAATGAAAATTAACATTCAAACACATTCAAAACATGAAGCATCAAAAACAAGATAAAAATCAACATGATAAACTTAAACATGATTATTATGAATATCCACATGTTATTAGATTTATGATGTACATGATAGCTAGTCAAATACGAGAACACAAAATAATAATCCATATTAAACATGGGTGTCTCAAATACTATACATGAATGTCAAGAATCTAATTAACATAGCATTTTCATACTAATAACTAAATAATAAAACATGCTATGAAAGATAAACATGGAAAGCATGTAAACAAAAGGAGTTAGAGATTCGATACCAAAACCAATGAGGGCACCGCTCTAGTTCTCCAAACACGTGGTGGTCATCTCCACCAAACCTTCCCTTGAAAGTGATGCATCCAATTGATTTTCATGAAGCTCAGAACGCATCCACTCCAAGATACGGCAACTCTCACGTCATGTGAGAGCCCACACCTACATCAAAAACAATAGAAGGGATGGTCTTTGGTACCCATACTCTTTTGGGTCCATGGGGGTTAGTACCTTCTCTAACCCAAACAAAATTCTTTGCTAAATTTGAAACATGTAATCTATCATAACAAAATTTAGCAAGGTGGCCCTTACGTCCACAATGTGTACAAGTGTGCACATGAGCATACTTGTGATGGGTGTGTCCGTGTGGAGCATGTGTATGCCGTGGAGGGTGTGCATGCATAAAGGATGGAACTTGTTTCTTCCGAACCAAGGTTTCCAAACGTGAGTGGTTCATGGCACATTGGCTCATAGTGGAGCCCAAACAATCAATCTTCTTCTTAAGCATGGATATATCATTATCAATTAAAGAAGAGGTGGCACATGCAATAGGAGGTGTGTGTAATACTAACCTAGTATGGCAAACATGAGCATCAATCTTATTTTGTAAAACAATATTTTTCTTTAAACACACATCTAAATCATTTGAAATAGAAATAATTTTATTTTTCAAAGCAACATTCTCCTTTAAAACAAAATCAACTTTTGAAGACAAATTTTCATTTTTCTTCAAAATAACATGGCAATCATTTTTAGATTTTAAAAACTCATTTTCTTTAAGTGCAAGTTCTAATTGAGATATCAATGAATCCCTTTCATTATAGACCTCAACCTTCTCTTGCAAAACATTGTTAAGTTTAGAAGACAATTTTTCATTTTCTTTATTTAAAGTAAAAGTCTTCTTTTTCAACACATTATATTTTTCTATTAATTTTTCACAAACAATTGATAGTTCTTCATTTAAAGCATGGGGATCAACATAATCATTTGAAGACTAGCACAATCATCATTATCTAAGTGGGGTTTCGAATGTACCTCAAGGGAGTCATTCCCTTGGATCATTAAGCATTGAGACTCGGATTCTCCACTAGACTCCTCCGGTTGATTTGGCAATTGAAGCTTGGAGGTGGTGGTGGTTGTCAATGAATTCCACACTGCAAAGGCGGAATCAAGGTTAGAAACACGCGAAAGATATTCTTTAGGAAGTGTGCTTTTATTGGCCTCAAGGGCTTGTGCATTAGCCCCTATATGCTTGCTATCACTAAGGAAGGATTCCTTGGTAATGGCAAGGTGAACCTTATAACCTAGGGTTTGAAGGTAAATGGACATCCTAGTCTTCCAAACAAGAATGTTGGAAGGGTCATACATGTTGGTACATGTTTCGATGAAGTCGTTTGCGATGCATGACATTTGGAGCTCTAAACAAATGATGAATCAAGAGTTCTACATGATCAAGATGTGCCAAGGAGAGTTGATAGAGTGTGGTTTGTAAAGATGAAATAGCATGTAAAAGCCTTGATGCACACACATATATCATAGCCTATTAGTAGACTTGACCCTTCCTATTAGTAGACTAATAGGGTGATTAGTCGACTTATAAAAATGATTAGTCGACTAATAATGTTATTAGTCGACTTATATATTTCCCTAGTCGACTAATACATGGTATAGTCGACTTATAGATTTCCCTAGTCGACTATCTTTTGTCCTGAAAGATCCCAACTCTCTGTTTGTCACTGTTAGTCGACTTAACAGTTTATATAGTCGACTAATAGATGTTGTAGTCGACTTATACCCAATATTAGTCGACTAACCAAGTATAAATTGCCCAACTTAGTCGACTAACTCATATCTCAAGTCGACTATAGGCAGTTTCTGACTGTTGGACAGTTTTCTTTATCTGATCCTTTTGGCAACGTTTTCCAACATCTATATCATCTGAATTGGTCCTATAACTACCCTAACTAACCCTAGTCTACAGCTATAAATAGGGAAGTTATTCCTAAGGCCAAAGGTTAAGACAAACAAGATTTTCATTCAGTTTTCCAAAGCCAAATTCCAGAAAACCTGAAAACTGATTTCCTAACTTCTGTTCTTCACCAAAAGACAATTCCATTAGTGAAGTTCTCTGAAGTTCATCTTTCCTATACTGTACCTTGTCCACATACACATTCAGTATCAAGGCTATTGGAAAAGTATTGTAAATTCTCAAAGTGTTCATTTGTACACGGGAGGCTTCTTGGTTGAAGAGGCAAGTTGTACAAGGTGACCATTGTACACGGGAGGCTTCTTGGTTGAAGAAGTAGTTTTACAAAGGTAAAAGGTGTTCTCTTGGTGGAAGAGAAGGTGTACACATTTGGAGAAGGGGATTCGACAAGTGGTGTACATGTTGTATTGATTTTGGGTGGCAAGATCAAGGATAAAGGAAAATCTCAAGCGGGTGGCTTGGGGACTGGATGTAGGTCACAAGGACCGAACCAGGATAAATCTCTTTGTTTGCGTTTGCATTTTCTGAGATTTGTTTTCTTTACTTGCAAGTTTACTTATTTGCTTAACAATTAATCCTTCCTGTCAAGTGTTGTGTTGATTTGATTATAGATCCTACATTTGGTATAAGAGCGGGACCCAACAATTGGTATCAGAGCCCGGCACCAACATCAAGGTTCAAGGCAACAACCGGCGTACACGCTCTGATCCAACAATTGGTATCAGAGCCCTGCATACCCTGAACCAGCGTACAAGCTCGGGTACAAGTTAACAACAAAGATGGCAACGGAGTTCTCATCATCCCAATACAAGGAAGGACATTCTACACAACGTCCACCGCTATTTGATGGAACCAACTACAACTATTGGAAGTGTAGAATGAAGATCTACTTGCAGTCACTCAACTATGACCTTTGGAACATCGTAGAAGCAACATACACCAAGCCTACAACCAACTACAACGCTTGGAGTGAAGATCAAAAGAAGAACGCGAACCTTGACGCAAAAGCAATGAATGCTCTATTCTGTGCCCTTACCAAAGAAGAGTTCAACCGAGTGTCAACAACAACTTCTGCACATCAAATTTGGCATACTCTTCAGGTAACACATGAAGGCACTAGTAAAGTTAAGGAGTCTAAAATTTCTGTTCTTGTCCACAGGTTTGAGTTATTCAAAATGGAGGAGAATGAAACCATATCCGAGATGGTTACAAGATTCACCGACATCACGAATACATTAGCATCCCTTGGAAAGAACTACACCCAAGTTGAAAGAGTTCGAAAGATCCTTCGTGCACTTACACCAGAATGGGAGAAGAAGACAACCGCCATTGAAGAGGCGAATGATCTCTCAACTATGACATTAGAAAACCTAATTGGTAATCTAATGGCATATGAAGTGCAGTTAGAAGAAAGGAAGAAGGACCAAGAACGACAACACCGTTCAAAGAAGAAAGAACTCGCCTTCCATGCATCTTCTGACACGGACAATGATGACGAAGAGGAGATGGCAATGCTTTCAAAGAAGTTCAGAAAATTTCTTAAGAAAGGTAAATTTAAATGTTTCAATTGTGATAAACCAGGACATATGAAGATGGACTGTCTTTTGCTCAAGAAGAAAGAAAAGTACAAGAGTAAGAAGTTCAAAAAGAAGAAGAACTACGAGGCATCTTCAGAACATAGTGATTCCTCATCTTCCGATGAAGAAGAATCCACTGAACATGTTAACTTATGTTACATGGCCATAGAAGATGAAGAGGTATCATTTTCTGAACTATCTGATGCATTTAATGAATTATTTCTTGATCTGAAAAATGAAAAACTGAAAAACAGATTTTTGTTAAAAGAAAATGAGAAACTTTTACAGGAAAATTCTGTTTATGCATTACAATGTTCTTCTATAAATTCTCAACAAGATGAAACTAAAAATGTCATATCATCTTTGAAAACTGAAAATGAGAAGTTTATAAAAGAAAACATTTTTCTGAAAAAGGAAACTAAGTCTTTGAATGATAGGATTTCTATATTGGATAAAAACATGATAGTTTTCAGAAATAAATATGAAGATCTTTTGCAAAATGTGACTAAGTTTAATAAAGGAAAAGAAAAATTAAATGATCTATTATCTTTTCAGAAATTGTCACATGATAAACATGGTATTGGTTATATTGCAAAATCTTCATGTTACAGTAATCCATATAGTCATTTTGTAAAAAGTAAGACTAAGAAAAGTAAGTTTATATGGATTCCAAAGAATTTAAGCTTTTATGATAAAAATACATATATTGCTTCATACATGCATGATATATGTGATTCTTGCAATTATGTATATACTAACAGGTGGAAACCAAATTCTAAATGGATTTGGAGTCCTAAAGGTTAGATATGATCTTTTATATTTGGTACCAACTAACAATTATCTTGCAGGTACCATATAAAAAATTAATAAAGATCAATTACGTATATATGTACTAATATATTTGTTGCAGGGGGAGAACAAAATATTTTTTTCTATCTGTTATAACCCATTTTTGCAGGGGGAGGAAAAGATAACATATCTTCTGCAGAGGGAGGACTTGTGCACACAAAGCGTCGTCATCAAAAAGGGGGAGAATGTTGGTACATGTTTCGATGAAGACGTTTGCGATGCATGACATTTGGAGCTCTAAACAAATGAAGAATCAAGAGTTCTACATGATCAAGATGTGCCAAGGAGAGTTGATAGAGTGTGGTTTGTAAAGATGAAATAGCATGTAAAAGCCTTGATGCACACACATATATCATAGCCTATTAGTAGACTTGACCCTTCCTATTAGTAGACTTGACCCTGCCTATTAGTAGACTAATAGGGTGATTAGTCCACTTATAAAAATGATTAGTCGACTAATAATGTTATTAGTCGACTTATATATTTCCCTAGTCGACTAATACATGGTATAGTCGACTTATAGATTTCCCTAGTCGACTATCTTTTGTCCTGAAAGATCCCAACTCTCTGTTTGTCACTGTTAGTCGACTTAACAGTTTATATAGTCGACTAATAGATGTTGTAGTCGACTTATACCCAATATTAGTCGACTAACCCAGTATAAATTGCCCAACTTAGTCGACTAACTCATATCTCAAGTCGACTATAGGCAGTTTCTGACTGTTGGACAGTTTTCTTTATCTGATCCTTTTGGCAACGTTTTCCAACGTCTATATCATCTGAATTGGTCCTATAACTACCCTAACTAACCCTAGTCTACAGCTATAAATAGGGAAGTTATTCCTAAGGCCAAAGGTTAAGACAAACAAGATTTTCATTCAGTTTTCCAAAGCCAAATTCCAGAAAACCTGAAAACTGATTTCCTAACTTCTGTTCTTCACCAAAAGACAATTCCATTAGTGAAGTTCTCTGAAGTTCATCTTTCCTATACTGTACCTTATCCACATACACATTCAGTATCAAGGCTATAGGAAAAGTATTGTAAATTCTCAAAGTGTTCATTTGTACACGGGAGGCTTCTTGGTTGAAGAGGCAAGTTGTACAAGGTGACCATTGTACACGGGAGGCTTCTTGGTTGAAGAAGTAGTTGTACAAAGGTAAAAGGTGTTCTCTTGGTGGAAGAGAAGGTGTACACATTTGGAGAAGGGGATTCGACAAGTGGTGTACATGTTGTATTGATTTGGGTGGCAAGATCAAGGATAAAGGAAAATCTCAAGCGGGTGGCTTGGGGACTGGATGTAGGTCACAAGGACCGAACCAGGATAAATCACTTTATTTGCGTTTACATTTTCTGAGATTTGTTTTCTTTACTTGCAAGTTTACTTATTTGCTTAACAATTAATCTTTCCTGTCAAGTGTTGTGTTGATTTGATTATAGATCCTACATTTGGTATAAGAGCGGGACCCAACAATACATAGGTGGGGTCATGAAGTCCATGGATGTAAACTATATGTGTGCAAACAAGCAAATGCAAACAAGATTAGCAATCAAAGGATCTCACTCCTAGGATGTAAAGCCTAAGTATTAGGAGCACTATTTCTGAAACCAATTGAAAAACACCTAAGGGGGCGTGAATAGGTGTAAGTGCTAATATAGGAACTAAATGCTCTAAATGCGGAAGCTTAAAACAATTTTGCAACACACTTAATACAACTCACAAGTGTAGCCGAATTCCCCGTGAAGGGCTCTGGACTAACTCCTCTTGATTCCCCTTGAATGGGCTGAGGTGCTATGTGAAGCTCTTGTGGTTAAGTACAAGTGAGGCACACACACAAGCAAGCCAAGCATATAAGGATGAACAATATAAAAGATGCAAGGCAACACAAGCAATATATGATATGAATGAAGTATGATGCTTTGCACAAATAAATGAGAGAGAGAGTTGAGAGATATTGGATCAAACGCAAACACAAAGATATGTTTCGAGGTTCGAGCCCCTAGCTCTACATCCCCGCCTACACCACCGTGTAGGATTTCCAATCCACTATAGGAGTACCGAACTCCTCTCTCAATGCCACCGAGGCAATACAACCACAATCCACCTCTACCGAAGAGGGATAAGGCCCGTAGCCAATACAACTCAATCACAATAACCTTTACCGAAGAGGGATCCAAACACCACTCCGATCAACCTCTACCAAAGAGGGATATACAAATAAAAGGAGGGTTTACAACTTAGAGGCTTGACCTCAAACACTTCTCTTGTTCTCTCTTTTCCACAAAACAAAGATCCTAAATAGATTAGGATAGAAGATAGCTCAAGTGTGGAATCAAGGTGTTTTTGGAAACAAGCAACAAAGAAAAACTACTTGGGAAATCTCTTGTAAATGATAGAAAATGAAAACCAATACAATATCCCAAAACCTAGTTCTCTTTGATTTTCCAAAACCCAAAACAATAAAGATGAAATCTTTTTAGCACAAAAACTCTTTTCAAAACTTGTTTAAAACACTGGAGAAGTCAGGAATTTTTAGCTCTAAAAATCTTTATAAAAACAACCCAAGAGATGGGTATTTATACCTCCATCAGAAAACTAACCGTTAGGCTGATGTGGCAGCCTGACAGGCTTGGCGGTCGACCGCCCGGTCGACCGCCAACGGTCATATTTATGACCGTTGGGCAAACCCGATCGACCCCAAACAAACAGAGAGCACTGCTCTCAGACTCGGTCGACCCTGACGGTCGACCGTCCCAGTGTCAGCCAAACGTGCACAGATCTGTGCACGTCGGTCGACCGACCCGGTCGACCGACTTCATCCCAAGTCGACTAGGTCAGTTGACTAGTCGACTGGTTGAAGCCTGGAACAGAAATCTGGGTCAGAAAAAACAGTTTAAAAATATTTTAATAAATCTTTTATCTTTTCTGAAGATACCATAAAACTTGTTTTAATATTTTAAATTGAAACACAAACAAGTGATAAAAATTTCAAGACATATATCAATCATATCAATTCATTTTTGAGTCTTGCAAATTTTATCAAAACCAACACTTGTATTTTTATCAAACTTGATTTTTCCAAAGCATGAATAGGATAGTCAAAATAAGTTTGTCTAGCAAGTTTAAAGCATGTATGTATATCTAGAACATATCTAATATACATAAGAATAAAGTAAACTTGTTTTGATCTACTATTCATGAAAACCAAAACCAAAACATAAAACGTGTGTGTTTGTGCACTTGAGCATATCAACTATACTAAGCTTTACAAATGGATCTAAAACACGCTAAACTAAACTAGGATACCTAAGTCTTCTTGATGATCTCTATCTTCAAGTAGACCCGATCCAAAACTCCATCCATGGGCTAGGCAAGGTGTGATCTTGAAGCTTTGGCCCTAGAATCACCATGAAAAGCTTCTAAACACCTTTGTTGAAGCTAATCACCAACTAATATCTTGCTAATGATCTGAAACTTAAAATCACAAGAATATTAGTAAACATAACTACATGAGTTAATCATTATCAAAACTAGGGTGGAAGGCCTTTGGGCCAACAATCTCCCCCTTTTTGATGATGACAAAACTCATGGAGTTATATATGCATGGATTAAAGTTAAGCTTCAAAGAAGCTCCCCCTTAACTCATGCATAAACAAATAAACATAATAAATATGCAATGAATACTAAACATGAATGCATAAATATGTATAAAAAATAATAGGTTCTAGATACCAATGAAATGTTCAAAAACAAAACATGCTCTAGATACCAATTAACAATAAACTATATTAAACTTAATACATGCAAAACATAAATATGCATAAATCAAACTCAAAAACTCAAAATCTTTCTCCCCCTTTTTGTCAATCATCAACAAAGGGGTAAACAATCAAAACCATAAATAACAATGAGGGGTAAAAATCTTTCTCCCCCTTTTTGTCAATCAAAACAATAAAAACAATATTCTCCCCCTTTTTGTCTAAAAACAAAAACAAGGTCAATAAGGGGTGACAATCAATTAGGATACCAATTGAAAATATGTCAATGAAGCATCTTGATACCAATTGAAAGTAAACAAAGATCAATAAATTCTATATACATTCATGAAGAGGAAGACGCTAAGTTAGCTTCCCTACACATATGCATTACATGAAGGAGGGATGTTAAGCCCTAATTCACATAACACACATTATGTAATGCATAAGAGGAGATGTGAAGCTCCCCCTACACACGTGTACCACATAAAGAAGAGATGTTAAGCTCTTCAATACAAGATACACTCATCATGAATCTATACGTAGAAGAGATGTTAAGCTCTCCTTGCATATAGTCAATATAAATCAAAACTTTTGTATTTTACTTTAAACAAAATTTTTAGATACCAAATTAAAATTTTCAAATAAACATCTTGATATCAATTGAAATTAACCAATATTATTTTCTATCATAAAGTAAGAGAGTGGAATACTAAATACCAATGAAATATGAAAAACGAATTTTCTCCCCCTTTATGAAATACCAACAAAAACTATGCGTAGGCTTGTAATACGATACCAATTGAAAACTAAATCAATTGAAATAAAGTTGAAGCTCAAGCTCTAGCATAAACAACATTTGTGCTCAAGATATAGAAATATAATAGCACAAATAAAACAAGTATATGTGTATAAAATAGAATGAGTACTAATCACCAATAGATGATACCAATTGAAAATATACATACACAATAAACATATGAGTATACAAAAAGATCAAAATGATACTAATAGAAAGAGTTCAATGATACCAATTGACATAACAATAAGTTCAAGTGTATACATCATATTACTATACCTCCCAATCATGGTTCAAGTTTTAAATGATTTTCACTTTAAAGCATTCATGAACATGATCTCCCATCCATCCTCCCATAGAGGGTAGGGGTTTTCAAAAATAGATTTGAAAATAAGCTTTGGTTTGAAAAACTCTACCAAAATGAAGAATACTGTAACTAGTTAAATGGAAAATCTTTTTAAACTAGTTTGAAATCCTTCAAGTAAGGAATAAAATAAAATAATTTTCATAAAACACATGTAAATCACATAGCACTTAAAAACACTCAATATTCAATAAAGTCCATTCATGCTCATGAAAAATATACTCATGAGAAATATTTTAAGAAATGGTGAGTGTACAAGTAATGTGTGACATGGCATTATGAAATTTCCAATTAAGCTCAAAATTCCTTGAAACAATGAAAGCATGAAACTTATTTAATCTTCAAGGTATATGTATGTCTAATACAAACTAAATTATACATACATATCCAAAACATAAAAAGTCCACAAATTATATAGATTAAGGCACGTGGCTCAAAAGGATAAACATGTATATCTAATAGTTTGGACAAGATAGACATATACTTGAAGTTTAAACATAAATACATGAAAAACTAAATCTTCACCAAAACAAATTTCATTTCAAGGTATATGTATGAATTGTCAACACAATAAGTATACATACATATCCCTAAACACAATTGAGTCCATATATAGATTTGCATGAAAGGCCAATGACGCAAGGGGTATACATGTATATCTTAAAGTTTGGCAATACAAACATATACATGAAGTGAACCACACAATCATAAAACAAATCTAAAAATAGGAATACAAGTTTAAAATGCATGAATCATCAAAACTAGACTATACTAGCACATCTAATGGGTTCAAATAAGCGTTCAAGCTCAAACATATATAGA
Organism: Agave tequilana; assembly: GCA_038442645.1. Classification (NCBI taxonomy): domain Eukaryota; kingdom Viridiplantae; phylum Streptophyta; class Magnoliopsida; order Asparagales; family Asparagaceae; genus Agave; species Agave tequilana. The sequence goes on along the minus strand of JAVJIF010009663.1, from coordinate 115,007 downwards.
TTTATTTGTGGCCCACTATATGCACAAGTATATACCTAGTCTTAATGAAAACTAACATTCAAACACATATTCAAAACATGAAGCATCAAAAATAAGATAAAAATCAACATGATAAACTTAAACATGATTATTATGAATATCCACATGTTATTAGATTTATGATGTACATGATAGCTAGTCAAATACGAGAACACAAAATAATAATCCATATTAAACATGGGTGTCTCAAATACTATACATGTATGTCAAGAATCTAATTAACATGGCATTTTCATACTAATCACTAAAGAATAAAACATGCTATGAAAGATAAACATGGAAAGCATGTAAACAAAAGTAGTTAGAGATTCGATACCAAAACCAATGAGGGCACCTCTCTAGTTCTCCAAACACGTGGTGGTCATCTCCACCAAACCTTCCCTTGAAAGTGATGCATCCAATTGATTTTCATGAAGCTCAGAACGCATCCACTCCAAGGTACGGCAACTCTCACGTCATGTGAGAGCCCACACCTACATCAAAAATAATAGGAGGGTGGTCTTTGGTACCCATACTCTTTTGGGTCCATGGGGGTTAGTACCTTCTCTAACCCAAACAAAATTCTTTGCTAAATTTGAAACATGTAATCTATCATAACAAAATTTATTAAGGTGGCCCTTACGTCTATAATGTGTACAAGTGTACACATGAGCATACTTGTGATGGGTGTGTCCGTGTGGAGCATGTGTATGCCGTGGAGGGTGTGCATGCATAAAGGATGGAACTTGTTTCTTCCGAACCAAGGTTTCCAAACGTGAGTGGTTCATGGCACATTGGCTCATAGTGGAGCCCAAACAATAAATCTTCTTCTTAAGCATGGATATATCATTATCAATTAAAGAAGAGGTGGCACATGCAATAGGAGGTGTGTGTGATACTAACCTAGCATGGCAAACATGAGCATCAATCTTATTTTGTAAAACAACATTTTTCTTTAAACACACATCTAAATCATTTGAAATAGAAATAATTTTATTTTTCAAAGCAACATTCTCCTTTAAAATAAAATCAACTTTTGAAGACAAATTTTCTTTTTCTTCAAAATAACATGGCAATCATTTTTAGATTTTAAAAACTCATTTTCTTTAAGTGCAAGTTCTAATTGAGATCTCAATGAATCCCTTTCATTATAGACCTCAACCTTCTCTTGCAAAGCATTGTTAAGTTTAGAAGACAATTTTTCATTTTCTTTATTTAAAGCAAAAGTCTTCTTTTTCAACACATTATATTTTTCTATTAATTTTTCACAAACAATTGATAGTTCTTCATTTAAAGCATGGGGATCAACATAATCATTTGAAGAACTAGCACAATCATCATTATCTAAGTGGGGTTCTGAATGTACCTCAAGGGAGTCATTCCCTTGGATCATTAAGCATTGAGACTCGGATTCTCCACTAGACTCCTCCGGTTGATTTGGCAATTGAAGCTTGGAGGTGGTGTGGTTGTCAACGAATTCCACACTGCAAAGGCAGATTCAAGGTTAGAAACACGCGAAAGATATTCTTTAGAAAGTGTGCTTCTAATGGCCTCAAAGGCTTGTGCATTAGCCCCTATATGCTTGCTATCACTAAGGAAGGATTCCTTGGTAATGGCAAGGTGAACCTTATAACCTAGGGTTTGAAGGTAAATGGACATCCTAGTCTTCCAAACAAGAATGTTTGAAGGGTCATACATAGGTGGGGTCATGAAGTCCATGGATGTAAACTATATGTGTGCAAACAAGCAAATGCAAACAAGATTAGCAATCAAAGGATCTCACTCCTAGGATGTAAAGCCTAAGTATCAGGAGCACTAGCTCTGATACCAATTGAAAAACACCTAGACGGGGGGTGAATAGGTGTAAGTGCTAATCTAGGAACTAAATGCTCTAAATGCGGAAGCTTAAAACAATTTTGCAACACACTTAATACAACTCACAAGTGTAGCCGAATTCCCCGTGAAGGGCTCTGGACTAACTCCTCTTGATTCCCCTTGAATGGGTTGAGGTGCTATGTGAAGCTCTTGTGGTTAAGTACAAGTGAGGCACACACACAAGCAAGCCAAACATATTAGGATGAACAATATAAAAGATGCAAGGCAACACAAGCAATATATGATATGAATGAAGTATGATGCTTTGCACAAATAAATGAGAGAGAGAGAGTAGAGAGATATTGGATCAAACGCAAACACAAAGATATGTTTCGAGGTTCGAGCCCCTAACTTTACATTCCCGCCTACACCACCGTGTAGGATTTCCAATCCACTATAGGAGTACCGAACTCCACTCTCAATGCCACCGAGGCAATACAACCACAATCCACCTCTACCGAAGAGGGATAAGGCCCATAGCCAATACAACTCAATCACAATCACCTCTACCGAAGAGGGATCCAAACACCACTCCGATCAACCTCTACCAAAGAGGGTTTACACAAATAAAAGGAGGGTTTACAACTTAGAGGCTTGACCTCAAACACTTCTCTTTTTCTCTCTTTTCCACAAAACAAAGATCCTAAATAGATTAGGATAGAAGATAGCTCAAGTGTGGAATCAAGGTGTTTTTGGAAACAAGCAACAAAGAAAAACTACTTGGGAAATCTCTTGTAAATGATAGAAAATAAAAACCAATACAATATCCCAAAACCTAGTTCTCTTTGATTTTCCAAAAACCCAAAACAATAAAGATGAAATCTTTTTAGCACAAAAACTCTTTTCAAAACTTGTTTAAAACACTGGAGAAGTCAGGAATTTTTAGCTCTAAAAATCTTTTTAAAAACAACCCAAGAGATGGGGTATTTATACCTCCATCAGAAAACTAACCGTTAGGCTGATGTGGCAGCCTGACAGGCTTGGCGGTCGACCGCCCGGTCGACCGCCAATGGTCATATTTATGACCGTTGGGCAAACCCGGTCGACCTGCACGGTCGACCCAAACAAACAGAGAGCACTGCTCTCAGACTCGGTCGACCCTGACGGTCGACCGTCCCAGTGTCAGCCAAACGTGCACAGATCTGTGCACGTCGGTCGACCGACCCGGTCGACCGACTTCATTCCAAGTCGACTAGGTCAGTTGACTAGTTGACTGGTTGAAGCCTGGAACAGAAATCTGAGTCAGAAAAAACAGTTTAAAAATATTTTAATAAATCTTTTATCTTTTCTGAAAATACCATAAAACTTGTTTTAACATTTTATATTGAAACACAAACAAGTGATAAAAATTTCAAGACATATATCAATCATATCAATTCATTTTTGAGTCTTGCAAATTTTATCAAAACCAACACTTGTATTTTTATCAAACTTGATTTTTCCAAAGCATGAATAGGATAGTCAAAATAAGTTTGTCTAGCAAGTTTAAAGCATGTATGTATATCTAGAATATATCTAATATACATAAGAATAAAGTAAACTTGTTTTGATCTACTATTCATGAAAACCAAACCAAAACATAAAACGTGTGTGTTTGTGCACTTGAGCATATCAACTATACTAAGCTTTACAAATGGATCTAAAACACGCTAAACTAAACTAGGATATCTAAGTCTTCTTGATGATCTCCATCTTCAAGTAGACCCGATCCAAAACTCCATCCATGGGCTAGGCAAGGTGTGATCTTGAAGCTTTGGCCCTGGAATCACCATGAAAAGCTTCTAAACACCTTTGTTGAAGCTAATCACCAACTAATATCTTGCTAATGATCTGAAACTTAAAATCACAAGAATATTAGTAAACATAACTACATGAGTTAATCATCATCAAAACTAGGGTGGAAGGCCTTTGGGCCAACAGTTCAAACATCTCTAAATAAAGAGGAAGAGAATGAGTTACGAAATATAGAGGACAAGATATAGAGATTTGAAGGCCAGTTGGAGATGATTTTATTTCTACTTTGAAGACTTGAAGGCCAGCTGGAGATGCTCTAGGAGTGTTGGTGTAAGAGATTTCTGAGGAGGGGTATTATTAATCTCATGTTTCATTGCATGCAATAATTCAACTCCCCCACTCAAATAATGATAAATAGTTGGAGTGCAAAAGACACATGAAAAACAGTTCATGAAACAGCCACACCCACCTCTCTCAAATAATTGTACTTTTTGCATATAATTAGACGGCTTGCACTGAACTTGTCATATCAAAATTTGGGAGGGTGGTTATGTTTCATGACTGGACTGCTAGCACGTGGCCAGCTATTCTCCAGTGCCTTCCTTGATCAGAGGTGTAAGTGTATCTCCAATACGTAGCTCTATTTTAGAAACCCCATCTCTTCAGAAATAGAGATAAAAGTGACGTAAAGATTTACCAATTTCAATGGGCAATCTCTAGAAAAGAATCTTTTGATTTTTTTTAAACATATAGCTCTTTTTTATTTTTCAAGTTTACCTTTATAGAGATTTGCCTTCTTCAATTCCTACCCTCTTGACATCTATCTCCTTTTTTTCTTAAATCTCTACTATACGCTTCTCCTTCTATTATTTGTGAAAATTTTGACAATTGTGTTCGAATTTCTTCCAAATAAGTTATAATATTGAAAAAAAATCAAAAATTGAAATTCAAACTTACAAAATTTAAAAAAAAGAAATCAAAAGTTAACATTTCCTAATTCTCAAATATTAATCTCATAAACAAAATACAACAAAAGCAAATAACAACATAATAAGCAAATTACAACTTAAGCAAACTAGAATAGTAGCAAAATACTAAAATACATGACACTTCGTAGCCCTAATACTCGAGCAAGTTGTCGGGAAACTTAATAAATGTTGTGATCTTTGTTGCGCCAACGACAACAACCAGAAGAGGACCCCTGAATCTCTCAAGCACGAAGAACAATTCCAAAACAGTACAAAATCAAATACCAGAGAAAGAACACACGCAAACAACAATCTAACGAGGTTCGGCTTCAATGCCTACGTCCCGGGGCAATCAAAGAGAGATTATATTACTTTGGAAGATCGATTACAATACTAGCAGCACCTCTGATCTCAAGAGAGCTCCAGTTTTTCCCCAACATACAACAAAATCCTAGATTCCCGTATTTATACAAACAGGTTTCTAAATCAGCAATCGCAGCCCGCACCCGCTTGTCGGTCGACCGGGCGGTCGACCGACCCCTTCCACCGGTCGACCGGATGGTCGACCGGGCGCCCAACAGAGAGTTGGGTACTTTCAGTCGGTCGCCGAGCTCCATCCTTGTGCACGTTGTACACGTCGGTCGACCGGGCCGATCGACCGAGCACCTGCTACTGCGGGCGGTCGACCGGGCGGTCGACCGATATCCTACTTCTGCTGCTGTAAGCCTGGTTTGCTGCTGCTACTTCCTCCGTCTTTTGTCGCCGACTTCCTCGACGATCCCTCGATGATCCTTGTTGACTTCCTCGACAATACTTCTCTCTTTTCAACAATTCTCCACCTCGGTGAAGATTCTTTCAAATCTGAGCCGAACTGTCCCTCGACTCGAGAGCGGCTGCACCAATGTGGTTGCCTATGTACCCTGCCCAAGGGATCAGGCCTTCCGTAGTTCATCCAAATGAGCTTCAGCAAGCTCAAGCTACCTGAAGGACACGGAGCAAAGCTTTGCAATGTGCAAACTTGACTCCCGACACCACCTTAGTAAGCATGTCGACGGGATTCTCTGATGTGTGAATCTTCAACAGTTCGATATCACCCTCTTCTAGAATCTCCCGAACGAAATGGTACCTAACGTCAATGTGCTTCGTCCCTGCATGATAGACCTGGTTCCTGGCCAAGTAAATGGCACTCATACTATCACAGTTAATCTTCAGCAAATCTTGTTCCATGCCCAAGTCATCAAGCAATCCTTGAAGCTAGATTGCCTCCTTCATGGCCTCTGTCATGGCCATATACTCAGCCTCTGTGGTCGACAAAGCGACGGTAGACTGCAGTGTGGAGCGCCAACTCACCGGTGCCTGAGAGAATGTGAAGACATATCCCGTTGTCGACCGGCGCTTGTCAAGGTCACCTGCATAGTCTGAATCAACATACCCTATGCACTCTTACTTTCCCTTGGAGTCCTTCTCAAATACTAGTCCTACATCAATTGTTCCTTTGATGTACCTCAAGATCCACTTCACAGCCTCACAATGACCCTGTCCCGGATCATGCATATATCTGCTCACCATGGAGACGGCCTGTGATAGATCTGGTCTCGTATACACCATAGCGCACATTAAGCTACCAACTGCATTAGCATATGGAATGTGAGACATATACTCACGTTCTTGAACACTCTTCGGAGATATCTTTGCAGACAACTTGAAGTGAGGAGCCATAGGTGTACTTACAGACTTTGTATCCTTACCGATATTGAACCTCTGTAGTACCTTCTCCAAATAGCCTTCTAAGTCAAGCTCACCCTGCCAACTCCTCTGTCTCTAGTGATCTCCATGCCCAATACCTTCCTAGCTTCACCAAGGTCCTTCATCTCAAACTCTGAAGATAGATCCCTCTTCAGAGCATCAATAGCAGATCTCGACCTCGAAGCAATCAACATATCATCTACATATAAAAGTAGATAGATATATTCACCTGACGGTAGCTTGTTATAGTACACACATGGGTCATAGTGGCTACATGTGTACTTCTTCCTTCTGATGAAGCTATCGAACCGCTTGTACCACTGTCTAGGAGACTGCTTCAGTCCGTACAACGACTTCTTCAGCTTGCATACTAATTCTTCCTTCCCTGCAGTCTTGAACCCTGTAGGCTGAGTCATGTAGATCCCCTCCTCTAGATCGCCGTGGAGAAAGGCGGTCTTTACATCGAGTTGGTCAAGGTCCAACTCATACTGCGCCACTAAAGCCAAAAGAATACGAATTGACGAATGTTTAACTACAGGAGAGAATATCTCATTATAGTCAATTCCTTCCCTCTGAGCATAGCCTTTGGCGACCAACCGGGCCTTGTAGCGCACCGAATCTTCTTGGAGAGATCCTTGCTTCTTAGTATACACCCACTTGCAGCCTATAGCCTTCTTCCCTTTGGGCAACCTGGTGAGTTCTCAAGTGTCGTTCTTGTAGAGAGATTGCATCTCTTCATTCATGGCTTCTTTTCACATCCTCGATTTCGAACTGATCTCAGCTTCTCTGAAAGTGGATGGAATAGCCTCCTCAACGACTGGAAGTGCATACGCTATGACCATATCAGTAGTGAGCCAACCTGGTCTCCTAGCGTTCCTCTTTGGTCTTTCAACTGCAGTAGGGTCAGGAACATTACCCATGACCTGTTCTTGACCCTGTTCATCATCTTCAACACCTTCTTCAACTGCTTGATCACTGTCCTGTGTCACCCCGGGAATGATCCTCACCGATGCTAATTCCTCTAGAGATGGTAGAATTGCATCAATCTCCACCTGCTGCGATAGCTCCTTGGTCTTGCTGATCTCCACCTGCTGAGAGACCGTAGGCTTCATCAAAAAAGCCTCATCGAAAGTGACACCCCTGCTGAGTATGAACTTGTTGTCCGTTGGATCCCAAATCTTGAACCCCTTGATTCCATGCTTGAAACCGACGAACACACCTTTCTTTGCCCTTGGGTCCAACTTATCATCTTTGACATGATAGTAGGCTGGACATCCGAAGACCCGTAGCAAATCATAGTCAGCAGCTGCTTTTCCTGACGAAGCCTCAAGAGGAGTCTTCCCCCTATCGCAGATGATGGCAACCTATTCACAAGGTAGCATGCATACGGCAAAGCTTTAGCCCAAAACTTATTTGACAGTCCTGCATTGGATAACATACATCGGACCTTCTCTAGCAAGGTCCTGTTCATCCTCTCTGCTATCCCATTTTGTTGAGGAGTCTCTCGTACCGTGAAGTGTCTCTCTATGCCCTCATCAAGGCATAGCTGTAGGAAAGGATCCGATTTGTACTCTCCTCCATTATCTGAACGGAGAACCTTGATCTTCCTTCCCGTACTTCTCTCCAAGTTCACTTTCCACTTCACGAACGGTTCTAGGACTTCTCCTTTGTGTCGCATGGTGTACACCCAACAACGCCTAGAAAAATCATCAATAAACGACACAAAATAATGGTTACCTCCAATCGATGCAGTCTTGATAGGTCCCCAGACATCCGTGTGAACATAGTCAAGAATCCCCTCGGTGCAATGTGATGTTGTGCCGAACTTCACCTTGGTCTTCTTGCCAATGATACAATGCTCACAGAAATCCATCTTGCAGGTTTCGGCACCCTTCAGCAACCCTTTCCTCGCAAGAGTTTGCATTGACTTCTCTCTTGCATGTCCCAGCCTCATGTGCCACAGCCTGGTTGAATCCTCCTCTGAACTGGTAGAAGTCGCCACTTGCCCTGTCACCGTACTACCCTTCAAGTAGTATAGGTTGTTCCGGCGATCGGCCTTCAACACCACCATAGAACCTTTTGTCATTCTAAGGACTCCTTCCTTAATAGACACCCCAAGGCCCAATGACTCCAAAGCTCCTACGGAAATCAGGTTTCTCTTCAACTGAGGTACATACCTCACTTCCTTCAGCTCCCTCACCATCCCATCAAACATTCTGATTAGAATTGTACCAACACCCTCCATGATGCACGGATGATCATCGCCCATGACGATCGAACACCCCTCCAGCTTCTCAAAACTGGTAAACCAGTTCTATTAGGGCATACATGGTATGTTGCACCTGTATCCATGATCCACTCGTTTTCACCTGAGTAGCCTATGATGGGGTTAGTAACTGAAAATGAGAACACCGACGAATCTGAGTCTGATCCATCTGCCTGTGATTTACTGCTTGGAGTGTTAACCACCTTGCTAGATTTGCCTCAGACTTTGATTCCTTCTTCTTTCCCTTGAACTTCAGACAGTCCACCTTCCAGTGCCGTATCTCTCTGCAGAAAGTACACTGATTCCTTTTGAGATCCCTAAATCCTGGCCTGGACTTTGATCTTCCTCTCACCTCCTTGCCCTTCCTCGATGAACCCTTGCCTCTTACTTTCAGTGTCTCCGCCGATGAGCTTGACTGAGAAGGATGTCTCTCCTTTCTCCTCGTCTCATAACTTATTAGTGCAGACGACACCTCATGGTAGTCCAGAGTCTGCCTACCATTGATAAAGGTCAGAGTGAATGTCTCATATTCCTCCTCCGGGAGTGAATTCAGGAAGATGATCGCCTTATCTTCCTCATCTACCATGACATCCACGTTCACCAAATCTGTAAGAAGCTTCGTGTATCTGTTGATGTGCTCATTCACTGTGCTCCCCTTCTTCATCTGAAACCGGTACAGCTGACTCTTAAGCTACAATCTTGACTCGATACTCTTCGTCAGATATTTCTTCTCAAGGGTTTCCTACAGATGCTTTGCCGACGTCTCATGTTGTGCAAGATATTTTATGTCTTGTGATAAATATGAACGAATCAACCCACACGCTGACCTGTTCATCTTTGCCCACTCTTCATCAGTGGTCGTGCTCCTCTTCTTCTCCAGAAGGAAAGTATCCTCGAGGTTCGATGCATTCAGGGCATCCATAACCTCACATCTCCACATCCCGAAATTATTTGTGCCATTGAACTTTACTACATCAATCCTCGGATGAGGATTCATGGTCTTAACCGAAGCAATTTCTTCTGCCATCTAGATTACTTGATCCTCTAACTATGCGGGAAAAACAACCAACTAGAAATAGATCACTACTTTGATAAAAAAAATTTTGATTTTTACCTTTTCTCAGAAACCCTAGATTGAGTTTCTCACCAGATCTATTCCACCAATGATTCCCTGAGCACTCCTTGTGTTGTTCTGTGATCGACACATGATCCCACGAACACAACTACCTCTGATCTGAGATCGACACACGATCTCCATCGAATCAGATCCCGAAGCCCTCCGAATCTCCAGAAAAATCCCAAGCGAAACCTGGGAAGCTCTGATACCACTTGTTGCGCCAACGACAACAACCAGAAGAGGAATCCTTAAATCTCGCAAGCACGAAGAACAATTCCAAAACAGTACAAAATCAAATACCAGAGAAAGAACACACGCAAACAACAATCTAACGAGGTTCGGCCTCAATGCCTACGTCCCCGGGGCAATCAAAGAGAGATTATATTACTTTGGAAGATCGATTACAATACTAGCAACACCTCTGATCTCAAGAGAGCTCCAGTTTTTCCCCAACATACAACAAAACCCTAGAATTCCCGTATTTATACAAACAGGTTTCTAAATCAGCAATCGCAGCCCGCACCCGCTTGTCGGTCGACCGGGCGGTCGACCGACCCCTTCCACCGGTCGACCGGGCGGTCGACCAGGCGCCCAACAGAGAGTTGGGTACTTTCAGTTGGTCGACCGGGCAGTCGACCGAGCTCCATCCTTGTGCACGTTGTGCACGTCGGTCGACCGGGCTGGTCGACCGAGCACCTGCTACTGCGGGCGGTCGACCGGGCGGTCGACCGATATCCTGCTTCTGCTGCTGTAAGCCTGGTTTGCTGCTGCTACTTCCTCCGTCTTTTGTCGCCGACTTCCTCGACGATCCCTCGACGATCCTTGTCGACTTCCTCGACAATACTTCTCTCTTTTCAACAATCTTCAGGTTAATGTTCACTTTTGAAATATTTAAATAGGGTGATGGAAAAAAATTGATAATAAAATTTAAATAAATATGATAAAGTAAATTTATCTTATCTTTAGATATTTTTTTCTTTCTGTATAAATCAAAATATATTATTTGGGACATAGATATCAACATAAGAAACATGTACATAAGTTGAAAGGTAAAGGGTAAAGTGGACATTAACACACTCTTTGAGATATGGATATAAAAAAAAAACATAAGAGACATGTACATACGTTGAAGGGTAAAGTCGACATTAACACATCTTTGGGATATGGATGTCAAAAACATTATTTCATTTTTAAATACCTAAAGCAGGGAACTGAGATTGCCACCCCCAAAACTGATGAAGGTCCCCCCAAAATATTTACAAGTGATCCATTATTAATTTTTCCAATTTTACCTATAGTGAAATGTCCAAAAAACCCTTTCCCTCCCTCCCCCCTCCACCCTCCTCAGGCATCTCTAAATCAGGAGTACGGCTATTTACACCCACAAAAGTGCTTAACATACCCAACTACTTAACAAACCTACAAAATTGCTAAACACTCCCACTCCCCCCTCCCCCAAATTACCCAAAATTACCCAAATTATCCTTACACTATTACCCAAAGTTCAGCTTGATCAAATGATATTTTTCTATGCATAATCACATTTATAACACTTAAATTACTTTGTTTTATAAATTATGCTATCAACATTGTCACTAACAAAAAAGATAATTTGGCTTTGGGGATGGCAACTAAAAAATAACATGAAGTTGTGTTGTTGGATCTCCCATGGTCATTAGTCATCACCGAGCAGGGCTTGCAACACCAATTCATACAGTGCAAAAAGTCCACAATGATGCCAATATTGATAACATCCCCTTTTCGGATACCATTTTTGCCCGTGCTAGCACAGCCGTTAACCGTCCATTACTTCAATAGTACGGCGACAACAAATCAGAACTACGTAATATGCATTGATCAAATGAAGAACAAGCCACAAAAAATACTGCAGCAAATGAGTCAAAGCCTTCTCCTTCTACTGTTAAAGATAGGAAAGGTTAGGTGTCGGTTGTTGATAGTAAAGGCTGTGTTTTTGTTAGGCTCATCTCCAAACAAATTTCATTTGCCTAATCACAAATTACTGTTGTGAGAAATCTTTGCCCCCAAAATGCTAAACACACCCCAAAGCTCGTGTCTATTTTGGTCTTTTTAAGCCAACGTTAAAAATTTACAACAAATTTTAATCTCAAAAGTGGTTGTGTTAAGCATTTTTGTGGGTGCGAATAGTTGCACTCCTAAAACACTATTTAATTTTTTAAATACCCCAGAAAAACCCTTGTCTTGTTCACCTTTCTTTTTTTTTGACATCCATATCCCAAAGATTGTGTTAATGTTTACGTTACCCTTCAACCTATGCACGTGTTTCTTATGTTGACATCTATGTCCCAAATAATAAAGTTTGGTTTATAAAGAAACAAAAATATTTTAAAAATAAGATAAATTTACTTAACCATTTTTTTTTAAATTTTATTATCAATTTTTTTCCATCACCCAATTTAAATATTTCAAAAGCGAACACTAACTTGAAGATCACAACATTCGTTAAGTTTCCTGACAACTTACCCGAGTACTAGTGCTATTAAGCTTCATGTATTTTAGTATTTTACTACTATTCTACTTTGTTTAAGTTGTAACTTGCTTATTATGTTGTTATTTGCTTTTGTAGTATTTTGCTTAAGAGATGAAACATTTGAGAATTAGCAAATGTTAACTTTTGAATTATTTTTTAAAAATTTTGTAAGTTTGAAATATAATTTAGAAATTCTTTTTGGCAATATGATAACTTATTTTGAGTAGATTCGGACACAAATATCAAATTTTTCACAAATAGTAGAAAGAGAAGGGTATAGTAGACATTTACAAAAAAATAGTGAAAATAAACCTAGGGGGGGTGAATAGGTGTATGGCTAATCTAATGACAAATGATGCTGAATTAAAAACAAATTACAACACATTTAGTGTAACCAAAGAGTGTAGCCGAATTCCCGGTGACGGGCTCTAGACTATCACCTCTAAATTCCTCTAAATAAGAGTTGAGGTGCTATATGAAGCTCTCTGGGTTCAATACTAGTGAGGCACACAAACAATACCAAGCATATATATGATATATGATGCAATGCAAGATATAAAAGAGAGAGGGTTTAGAGATAGTAGATCAATCGCAAACACAAAGATATGTTTCGAGGTTTGAGCCACTGTTCTACGTCCCCGCCTTCACACAGAAGGATTTCCACTATTTGTCCAAACAGGACTTCCCACACAGGGAACCTCCACTGAGGATTTGGGTAATACAACTTTGAGTGCACAACTCCTCTCTCAAACAACACAACCTCTACACAAGAGGCAAGACACTAAGCCACACAAGATCAACCTCTCAATAGAGGGATAGGGCACTAAGCCAAACAACAATCACCTCTCACTAGAGGGATAGGCACAAAGCCAACACAATCACCTCTCACTAGAGGGATAGGCACAAAAACAAAACTAACCTCAATCACCTCTAAACTTAGAGGGATAACAACCAACTCAAACTCCTCCACAATCACTTCTACACAAAAGGGATACTCAAAGTAAAGAAAGATTACAACTCTTGCTGATCACAAAGATCACAAACAACTCTAGGTGACCACTATAGACCACAAACTAATTTTCTCACAAAAGCAAGATCCTATAGATAAGATAGATATGATAGCTCAAGTGTGAGAAAATAAGGTGTTTGGAATAAAGAAAAATAATTGGGAAAATCTCCAAATAGATATTGAAATCAAGATCAAAACCAATTCCCAAAAGACTTTCATTTCTTTGAAATATTCCAACCCTTGAAAACAAATGAAGATAAATCCTTTAACGACAAAAACTCTTTTAAACTCTTGCTGAAAAACACTTGAAAGATAGGAAATTCTCTTCAAAAATCTTGGTAAAAACAAATCAAGAGAAGGCATATATATAGCCTCTCAAAAATCTGCCCGTTGGCAGTCTAGAAAGGTCAGAAATGACCTTCCGGTCGACCGGTGCAACGGTCATATTTATGACCGTTGTGCCTCCGGTCGACCGCCCGGTCGACTGGCCAGCACCCGAGAGTGGGGTGCTTTCAGTCAGTCGACCGCGCGGTTGACCGGCCGAGTTGGCTGGACATGTGCACGTCCTCGTGCACATTGGTCGACCATTCCGGTCGATCGACCACTGGTCCGGTCGACCGTCCGGTCGCCGCCAGTATGGTCTGGCTGAGATTTTGGGCATTGAAAACTTTTCTTTTTGATTTTCATAAAATCTCATAAAATCACATAAATTTCACAAAAATAAATTCTTATAAGATTTTTAAAATACAAATATGTGTGATCAAAAATCAACACATATTACAAACTATTTGAACCAATTTTATGATATTTAAATTTGCCTTAAACACAAAATCTGTATTTTCTAAAACTTGAATTTTTGAAATGAAAAAAATCGTTTTCTCCGAAACTCAAATGGATACAAAAACATGATATTGAAACAACTTTGAAGCATATTGTATATGGATAGAATCCAATATACATATAAGATATATATCTATGTTTTTGATATGAAATCTAAAACCGGTTAAACCAAAAACCAAAACCAATAACTTTTGTGTGTGTGAACTTGAGCATATCAACACTATCTATCTTTACACAAGATCTAACATAAAAACACAAACCGAAGTCTTTTGGTCTCCAAGCCGACTCAATCCAAACGCGATCCAATAAGCTTGACTCCAACCGAGTGCTAGATGCAATCTTGACGCGCGAGCTCTTGAATCTACATGTGAAAGCTCTAAAAATTCTTTGTTAAAGCTAAACACCTACTAATATCTTGGTCAAATATCTGAAACTAATTAAGCACCACTTCATTAGTAAACTATAACTACATGAGTTAATCATCATTAAAACTAGAGTGATGGGCCTTTGGGCCAACAATCTCCCCCTTTTTGAAGATGACGAAACTCATAGAGTTATATATGCATGGATTAAAGTTAAGCTTCATAGAAGCTCCGCCTTAACTCATGCATAGCAATAAACAATAAAGATATTCAATGAATGCATAAACCAAACAACACATATATACATAAATGAGGAATTAAACATAAATAAACTCTCAAAACACTTCTCCCTCTTTTGCATAAATACTTCTTCGCTTTTTGCATAAACAAAACATATAGGCATTAAATAAGAAAATAAACATGCATATATAAACTCACAAAATTCCTCTCCCCCTTTTTGTCAAATCATTAACAAAGGGGTGAAAATAAAGTAAACAATAAAGATATATGCGATATACATTCATGAAGAAGTGAGACGTAAAGTTAACTCCCCCTGCATACATGCAATACATGAAAAGAGATGACTAAACTCTAACCACATAAAGAATTATACAATGTATAAAAGGATATGTGAAGCTCCCTCTACACACGTATAAGACATAGAGAGGAGAGGTCAAGCTCCTCAATATGTGATACACTCAACATGAATATATATATATATATATATATATATATATATATATATATATATATATATATATATATATATATATATATATATATATAGAGAGAGAGAGAGAGAGAGAGAAGATGTTAAGCTTCCCTCGCATATAAGTTATACATATCAAAACATTATGAAACCTCTTTAAAACAAACTTATGATACCAATTAACAATATACCAATTTATGATAAAGGTATATATCGAAACATTATGATACCAATTGAAAATAAATAAAAATTTTAAGGTACAAAAAGATACCAATTGAAAATATCTTGTAAATTTTTTATACAAATAGAAAATAAAACATTGTACGTTTTTTATACCAATTGAAATATAAATTGTAAATTTTGATACCAATTGAAAGTAAAAACCAAATTGAAAATACAAATTAAATTTTTGGAAATACAAATCATTTTGCAATTAAGATACCAAATTGAGAATAATACCAATTTAAGATTATTGATACCAATATTGAAAATATTACCATATACCAAAACAGAGCATTTTTCATCATAAAGAATGGGAGTAAGATACCAATTGAAAATAAAATCGATTGAAAGATAAAACACGAATTTTTCTCCCCCTTTATGAAATACTAATAAAAATGATGCATAAGCTTGTATAAGATACCAATTGAAAAATACTTGACATTAAGGACTAAATCAAGCTTAGCATAAACATAATTTGTGCTTTAAGAGGTAAAGATATAGTAAGCACAATCAAATCATATATATATATATATATATATATGTATATGTATTAAAATGTAAATACCAATCGAAATTGATACTATTTGAAGTTTGAAGCATACATATATAGAAAACACATATGAGCATACAAAAAAATATCAATTGTGATACCAATTGAAAATATAATAAGGATCAAGTGTATAACTCATACTACCTCCCTTTCATGCACATGTTTAAAAGGATATATAATTTTGAGCATATTAGGCGTGGTCGCCCATCAAACCGCCCTTCAAGGGTAGGGTTTTCAAAAATATGAATTTGAAAATAATTTAACAAGTTTGAAAACTCTATCAAATTAAGAATATGAATTAGTTTAAGATAATTTGAAATAATTAATTATAGATTCTTCAAAAAACATGAAACCAAATCATATATTTCATGAAGAATGCATTTAACACAAAATTGACACTCAAGATATATAAAGCTCAACAAAGTACTCATAAAACAAAGTAATGAGTAAACACAAACAATGTGTGTGTACAAGAATCATGTGAAAAGAATAATCATGAAAATAACCAATGAAGCTCATATGAAATTCCTTTTAAAAAATGATAATCATCAAAACTAAAATATGTTTCATGGTATATGTATATTTTGTTGAAATTACAAGTATACATACATATCCCAAAAATAAACAAGTCCTAAAAGAGTTTGCATGAAGGCAAGTGATTTAAGGGTATACATGTATATCCAATAGTTTTAGCAAAATTAACATATACATGAAGCTAAACATTTTATCATGAAAAACATGTACAAAATAGGGAATACAAGTTAAAATGTAAAAATCATCAAAACTAGGCTATACAAGTATATCTAATGGGTACAAATGAGTAATTAAGCACAAACATATAATAATCAATTTGTAGCTCATTGTTGTACAAGTATATACACAAGTTTTAATAAAAATTATATCTAAACAAGTAATCAAAATAAGAAGTGCAAAACCATAAACAAAAACCAATAAGATCATTTTGTAAATGCACATGTCTTAGAACTAGCATATTCATAGTAGTTAAACAATAGTGAGAACACAAAAGTAATGGTCCATATAAATATGGGTGTATCTCAAATCTATATATGTATATCACAAGTCTAATTATCATGACATTTAACATGATAAAAAATCAAAACATGCTAGAAATCAATAATATGGAAGCATGTAAACTAAATGAGAGTTAGAGATAGTTACCAAAAATCATTAGGGCTAATCTCCAGATCTCCAAACCATGGTGGTCCTCCCACCAAACTCTCCTTGAAAGTGATGCATTCAAAAGTGTCACCATTTGGCTTGATCGGGGGAAAATCGCGCACAAAAAGTGTATGTTTGAAATTGATATTTAAGTGTGTGCTTTGACTTCCTCGATACTTTTGTTATAGCATAGAGGCTAAAACGAGTCGAATCCATGAGGACGGGAGGCGATAGAAGCCTTACCGGTTGATTCACATGTTTGTTAAAATGTTCTTCAAAGTTTTAAAGAATGAAAAGGAAAGAAAATAAAGAATGAAAAGAGAAGTGTACGGTGGAAACAAAGAAGTGGGAAACATAAAAAGAATGATTTTTGTGGTTTTTGATATTTTTCTAAAACAAGTGAAAGAGAAAGAAAACTCACGACTATTAACTACTAATGACTCCACCAACATGCTAACCTCTTAGTGATAGTTGCCTCATATGTATCATTGGCTATCACTAGTCCTGGTTCAAGAGCGATTCAAAGCATGACCCATATGTAACTCATCACAATCCAACTCAACAAAATAAGTGCAAGTTACACTTAAACCATCAAAACTAAAATTAAGCATGGAGTAAAGTAATGTGAGCTTATTAGTGGTTAGGAAGTTAGAGTGTTAGAACCATCATCATGAGCCATCAATGGCTCTTACAAGAGCAAGGCCAAATCGAGGCTATTATATTCATGTGGATTATCAAATAAGAAGTTAGACTAGTTGGTGGTTAGTAGTTAGTTGCCATGAGAGAAAAACTAGCTGCACATGTAAAAGTGATTAGAGAGAAGAAAACAAAGATAAGGTAAGAGAGCACCTTTCATAGATTGTCACATTCTCTTATAAGCACTCTTGCTTCCCAATATGTACCACTCTCTCTCCCTCTTACAAGATCTATAAGAAATGAAAAATACAAGGGAGGAAGAAGAAGAACACTAACCTAAACTACCCTAAACTACAAAATGGAGATGAAAACTATCCTAAAACATTGCATATCCTCTGCTCTGGAACCCCAAGGGGTATTTATAAGCACCAGGGGAGCCAGGGGGACAACCCCTGGCCCGAAGCCAGGCGCGCGCGGCGCTTCGAGCCGTGCGCGGTCCCGTCTGTCCCCTGTCAGCTTCTGCTCCCGGTTTCTGATTTTGGGCCCCTAGTTTTGACGAATCAGCTCTTCTAGGTCAATAGATATGATATAGGCTTTTAATCACTAATTAAACGGTGATTTAGGGGTCTCCTTCTTCATCGCACACCATGGACCTAGAATCAAGCAAGCAAAGTTTTATTAGCAGAATTTTATACCAAATAAATATGCGGATGTGATAAAAATTATGCAAAATTAGAGACTAATCACACCCCCATACTTATCTTTTTGATCGTCCTGAGCAAAACAAAAATAAGAAAATTATTACACCACTTTCGCAGGTGACGCGATTGCACTGAGCATGTGCAACAAGCCGTTAAACCTCTACGTTTTCCCTAGAGGAGGAGTTTTGTCTCCTGAGAGTTTTCAGCAGATTACGCCCACAAAATCCATAAAGAAAGAAATCAAATGTTAGTATTTTTGAAAACGTATTTTGAAAATAGAGAAACGTGTTGAAGTATTTTTGCAAAAATATAAGTGATCTAAGGTCAGAGGTTAACTAAAAATTGTTCTTTCTTAAACTAAGTCAAAATGCAAAAAAACTTGTTATAAATTAAATGTAAGAATTTAAAATTGAATTGATTCTTTGACCTTTCATAAAACTCTTAGAAAAATATGCACTTTGTAGGCTGTGAAGATTTTGGAGATATTGACTCAAACTTTCATGCCATTTATTTATATTATTATATATATTATTATATTTTTTTCCCTTCCTTTAGTTTCCTTATGCTTTCTTATTTACGCGGGTAGTGAGCTTTTAGCCATTGACTCCAAAACCAGATGATCTTAGGGCACCAAATGAGAAAACATCCCTCGGACTTAAGGACTCGAGTAAACAAGGCCGCAAACTAAAGGGGATTATTTTATTTTTTTGTCCACCGTTTTAGGTGTGAATAATCATGTTTCCTGAGGCATAATTACCCAACTTGAATAAGTGGTTTTTATTATCATAATATATATATTTTTTTCTTTTTTCTTAATATTTCTTTATGGCATTTTCAGTGTTTGTTTCAATCCCAAAAATTGTATAAATATGGAGTGCATAAATCTAAGACAAAAAATTCAAGATCAAATTATCTTTTCAATCTTACTTTCTTATCATAAAATTTAAACAAGATCTATTATTTTGACCGGTTTAAAATTTCATAATTTTAGATCTTCCTTATTCCTAAGATAATCTTAATTTTCTTAAAATAAATCAAAACTATTTCTCTTAATTCAAAAAGTTTTGTAAAAGGAGAATTTTTTTTAAATTAAAAAGAAATGTAAAAGAAAGAAAATATAAAACTAACTATGTTAGTAAACCCTCCCCCACACTTATCTCATGCATTGTCCTCAATGTATCGTGAATGTGTATAGACATGAAACAAATGGGAAGAGAAGAAAAATTACCTCATGGTGGTGGCTATGGTGGTGGTCTGATTGGGCCAAGCGTTACTACCCAATCAAAATAGCATTGATCGTGCAGGAACCCACCAATGACCTCTCTAATATGACCCAATAAAAGAATGATTAAGTGAATGGTCTTATTTAAAAATTTATCCCCATCTAATTTTCAAATTTCAAAAATAATTACTGAGTCATTTTTGTCAACATTCTTATCCAACAATAAAGTGTGATTTTGAAAGATGATGGATTTGGACTCAAAGGGATCAAGAATAAAAATCGATACCGACTCGGGAATTTGACTCGGATCAAGTCGAGAGTTAACAATGAGAGTCGAAGTTGGTTCAAAAATAGGGTCCAAATCAAAGAATTAATATTCACACACTTTCCCCATTAATGAAGTGTGATCATAAGAGATTGGTGATTTCATTTCACGGTGTACTGGTACAAGATTCAATGTTGACTCTGGAATAGAGAAAAAATCTGGTAAAAATACCGGAGTCATTATTGAATCAAAAAGTGAAATGGAATTACTAACATGAGGCTCGGGATCACCTTCAAGATCAAGTTCAATTTTAGGAAAATGATAACTTGCTAAAATATCAGGGATGTGATGTTGGTCAAGTTCAGGTTGGTATGATGAAATTGAAGCTGAATTTCCAAAATGACATGATTCTTGGGTCCAATCCGCAGAGTTAGAGATATAAAGATTGGTCAAAAATTAACAAGAAAGACTTTCCTCGCTCTCATTGATCAATTCGCTTATTAGTGAGTCTAACCTATTGATAGGCCGTGTAACAGAATTTTGAGTCTGAATCATGTCTTCCATACTTTTTGCAATTTATTCTTCTTGAAAAGATGAGTATGGAAGTTGATTTTGGAAATTGTGGTGAAATTGTGAGTCCAGCGGATTTTGCTCGGACTCACGTAAGGGTTCCATTTTCAAGTCCAGTATTGATGGTTATTCGTTTGAATTGGTAAGACTGGAAAGATGAGTAGGACTCTTAAAATTTTGGTTGAGACGATGAGTCCAACATGTTTTGCATTCTTTCACAAAAGACTTCCAAACGCTTTTCTACCTCAAATTCTTCTTCAATTGGTTGCTCTAGAAAAGGGGTATGTGGAGTTTGATGTGGAAAGGATTGTGAATTGAGCAAATTTTGAACTTGTTGTAGGGACTCTTCCTTACTCCTTTCCAAATCAGATTTTTCTTCAGTTAGTGGAACAGGAAAAGGAGTATATGAACCAAAATCGGGGAATGAACTTTGTGAAAATTATGGATAAGGCGGTTGAAAATTTGACTCGGGGGAGGTGAATTCCCATTGACTATGTAAAGAGTTGAAATTATTTTGAAAATTATAGTCATATGATTGAGGATATGGGTCATATTGAGTCGGATAATCCCAACTCGGTATATATGGTTGGTTCATGTTGTACATAGCCAGGTTAGAGTTATCCGAGTCAAATGAGGTCGGAGTGAAATATGGATTTATATTATGATTGAAAGAATTATTGTTGTTAAAATTCATTTCACAAAAGAAGAAAAACAAACAAACAAACAAACATAAAGAAAAAAGAAAACAAGCCTATGCTAGGGTTGACTTAGACCTAGACGACTCCTAACTGGTTAGACTATCCACGGGGGGTACATTGTCAGAATCTGACCACGAGTTAATCGACCAGGTAGGGGCAAGATCAGTGGGAGGTATCCGTGCCGGAGCAACGGGCCTAATTATGCCAAACCACTGTTCTTCGAGGTTTCGCCTCTCAATCCCCAACCTTAGACACCGATTTGATAAGAGTCAACTTCTAACAACTTCCCCTTAGGTCAATCTCTTAAATGAGTCTGAGATGTCCCTAGGGGCCAACGTCTAGCAAATTTTATTTAGGCTTGGGTTGTGTGAGTGGGGAGGTGATTTTTGGGCTAAGGGAGGGTAATGACTTCCCCACCTTATTGAAATCACCTAGTCGGGGGTGAATAGGTGATAATTCTAATCTAATGAACTAAATGCGAAATTTAAAAACTAATTGCAACAACACACAAGCAAGTATATGATATAGCAATATGAATCAATGCACAAAGTAAAGAGAGATGAGAGAGAGTAAGAGTCAATGGATCAAGCGCAAACAACAAGATTTGTTTCGAGGTTCGAGCACCCAGCTCTACATCCCCGCCTTCACCCAGAAGGATTTCGAATCCACTAGCTTGTCCACAAAGGACTCCCACACAGGGAACCTCCACCGAGGATTTGGGGCAATACAATAACTAGGAGTACCCAACTCCTCTCTTTACAACCACAACCTCTCACTAGAGGCAAAGCACCAAGCCAACCAAAACAATCACCTCACAACTTGAGGGATAAGCACAAAGCTACACAAGGATCACCTCACAACTTGAGGGATGCAACCCAATTGCACAACCTCCTCAACACAATGAGGGAAAGGCACAAAGCCAAGCAAAAATAGGGTTTACAACTTTGTGATCAAAAGATCACAAACCAATCTCTTTTTCTCACAAACACAAAGATCCTATAGAATAGGATAGTAGATGTCTCAAATGTGGAGAAAACCAAAGGAATGGAAAACAAATACTCAAAGAAAATCCTTGGAAAAACTGAAATCAAGATATAGAAGTTGAATCAAAAACTCTTTTCCCAAAAACACTTTTCTTTGATTTTCCAAACCCTAGAAAAATACCAAATAGATTGTAAAGATTTAAGCCCAAAAACTTCTTTTGATTGCTGTGAAAACACTAGAGAGTATGAAAATATTAGCACAAAAAATTCTTAGTGAAAACCTCTTCCAATGGGGTATTTATAGCCCCTATAAAAATATAGCCGTTAGCAGCTAAAAATGCCAGAAATGGCCTACCGGTCGACCGGACGGTCGACCGGCCAACGGTCGATTTTTGACCATTGGCAGCTACCGGTCGACCGCCCGGTCGACCGGCCCCAGAAACAGAGAGTAACGGCTCTCTGTCCGGTCGACCGCCCGGTCGTCCGGCAGCAACCCGAGAGTGGGTTGCTCTCAGTCGGTCGACCGTGCGGTCGACCGGCTTAAAGGGCAGCCAGCGTGCACGTCCTAGTGCATGTCGGTCGACCGTGCGGTCGACCGACAAAGCCTGCAGAGCCAGTTCAGGGACAGGAAAACATGTTCTTTTTAATTCTAAAAATTCCCATAAATCTTCTAAAAATCCACAAAAATAGTTTTCTCATTTTACATTGATATATAAACTTGTGTTAAAAATTTCAACACAAATTTCAAACATTTTGAACAATTTTTGTGTTATAGAAATTTTGCCAAAAACCAAAAACCGTATTTTCTAAAACTTGGATTTTTGAATTGAAAATACGTTTTGTCCAAAACTCATCCAAATATAAAAACATGATATTTAAACACTTGAAGCATGTTGCATATGGACATAAGTCCAATATACATGAAACATATAGATATCCATGTTTTTGACTTTAATACCAAAAATACGTTTTGTTAAAACACAAAACCCGAAATACATGAATAGGCATATCAAAATAAGTTTGTCTAAGTAGTTGAAGTATGCATGTATATAGAACAAATCTAATATACATTAAATCATGTAAACTTGTTTTGAATCTATCTATTCATGAAAACCAATATCGGTTCAACCAAAAACCGAAAAACGAAATCCAAAACATGAAACGTGTGTGTATTTGTGAACTTGAGCATATCATACTATTCTAATCTTTACAAATGGATCTAAACACAAAACTAAACTAGGTACCTAGGTCTTCTTGTAGAGCGCCTTCTCCAAGCCGACTCGATCCAAAACTCCAAAACTCCGAGCTTGACTCCAACGAGTGCTATGTAAGATCTTGATGCTCGGGCTCTGGAATCACCATGTGAAAGCTTCCAAACCATCTTGTTGAAGCTAATCACCTACTAATATCTTGAATAAAGATCTGAAACTAAAATCACAAGATTATTAGTACACATAACTACATGAGTTAATCATCATCAAAACTAGAGTGGAAGGCCTCTGGGCCAACATTTACGTTGTCTTGGGTTTTGCCCTTAAGTTTAATTCATACAAGTGTGCAATACAGATAAGAATGAACACACAAGAGAGTAAATTACTCACGTGTTTGTCCTAACTATATGCTATGCAATATGTACACCTCTTATCAATATCACAACAACATAAGAATAAAATACAGTGTAATGGAATGAAAATGACACGTGCCTAGATGAAAATGTCTAAACCGTTTTAAAGCATCCAATTACCGTATTTTAATTCTTAATATTATTTACAGTGTACAGGTAATATAAATAAAAATTAGCAGCAGAGTATATAAATGTACAAGAATTTAGCCACCACACAAGAGCAAGTGTGGACTTCTGCAACGCTAAAAATTCAACCTGCACACCAAAAATAAAGAAGAAAGGTTAACAAAAACGTGAAATCAAACCGTTCCCATCCCCCGGCAACGGCGCCAAATTTTGATCGGGCGAAAACCGCGCACAAAGGGTGTATGTTTGAAATTGATATTTAAAGTGTGTGCTTTGGCTTCCTCGATACTTCCGTTACAGCATAGAGGCAAAAACGAGTCGAATCCACAAGGACGGAGGCGATAGAAGCTTTACCGGTTGATTCACGTGTTTGTTAAAAAGTTCTTCAAAGTTTTAAAGAATGAAAAGGAAAGAAAATAAAGAATGAAAATAGAAGTGTACGATGGAAACAAAGAAGTGAGAAACATAGAAAAGAATGACTTTTGTGGTTTTTGATATTTTTCTAAAACAAGTGAAAGAGAAACAAAACTCACGGTTACTAACTATTAATGGCTCCACCGACATGCTAACCTCTTAGTGATAGTTGCCTCACATGTATCATTGGCCATCACTAGTCCTTGGTTCAAGAGCGATTCAAAGCATGACCCATATGTAACTCATCACAACCCAACTCAATAAAACAAGTGCAAGTTACACTTAAACCATCAAAACTAAAAGTAAGCATGCAGTAAAGTAATGTGAGCTTGTTAGTGGTTAGGAAGTTAGAGTGTTAGATCCATCATCATGAGCCATCAATGACTCTTGCAAGAGCAAGGCCAAATCGAGACTATTAGATTCATGTGGATTATCAAATAAGAAGTTAGACTAGTTGGTGGTTAGTAGTTAGTTGCCATGAGAGAAAAACTAGCTGCAAATGTAAAAGAGATTAGAGAGAAGAAAACAAAGATAAGGTAAGAGAGCATCTTTCATAAATTGTCACCTTGTATTACAAGCACTCTTGCTTCCCAATATGTACCACTCTCTCTCTCTCTCTCTCTCTCTCTCTCTCTCTCTCCCTCTTATAAGATCTACAAGAAATGGAAAATATAAGGAAGAAGAAGAACACTAACCTAAACTATCCTAAACTACAAAATGGAGATGAAAACTACCTTAAAATATTGCATATCCTCTACTCTGGAACCCAAAGGGGTATTTATAGGCACCAGGGGAACGGGGGTCAGAGGGACAACTCCTGGCCCGAAGCCAGGCGCGCGCCGTGACCCTATTAGGGTCGCGCGGGCGGCGCTTCGAGCCGCGCGCGGTCCCGTCTGTCCCCTATCAGCTTTTGCTCCCAGTTTCTGGTTTTGGGCCCCTGGTTTTGACGAATCAGCTCTCTAGGTCAATGGCTATGATATAGGCTTTTAATCACTAATTAAATGGTGATTTAGGGTCTTCTTCTTCATTGCACACTATGAACCTAGAATCAAGCAATCAAAGCTTTATTAGCAGAATTTTATACCAAATAAATATGCGGATGTGATAAATATTATGCAAAATTAGAGACTAATCATGGCTCGGAACGCACCCACCATCAAGGTACCAATGCCCTCACGTCAAGTGAGAGCCCACACCTACATCAAATACAATAGGGGTGGATTTTGGTACCCATCTCTATTAGATTCATGGGGGTTAGCACCTTTCCTAACCTAAACAAACTTGTTTGCAAAATTTGAATCATTTATTCCATCATAACAAAATTTTACAAGATAGCCCTTACGTCCACAATGTGTACATGTGTACACATGTGCATACATAAAATCATGTGTGTGTGCATGATGAGCATGTGTATGCCATGATTTGTGTGCATGAAAATGTGGTGCAAGTTTCTTGCGAAACATGGATTCCAATTTCTTGTGAACCATAGCACATTAGCTCAAAGTAGAGCCCAAACAATCTACACTTTTCTTCAACATACTTATATCATTGTTAATACTTGAAGAAGAAGTGGAGCATGCAACATGTTTGTTAATAGAAGAAGAAGCAATAGGAACATGACAAACATGAGTATCAAAATCATTTTTCAAAGAAGAGTTCTCCTTTGAAACCAAATCCAATTCCTTTAAAATTGAAGCAATTCTATTTTTCAAAGAATCATTTTCTTTTAAAACAACTTCAAGTTTTGTAGACAAAATTTTATTTTTTTTCACAACATTATCACAATCATTTTTATTTTTCAAATTTTGTTTTCATTTAGAGCAAGGTCAAGTTGGGATTTCAATGAGTCCCTTTCATTTGAAATCTCATCCCTCTCTTGCAAAACAATATCAAGTTTAGAAAACAAATTTTTATTTTCTTCTTTTAATGCAAAACTTTTCTTTTTCAAAAGTTTATATTTTTCTAACAAGTTTTCACAAACAATAGATAGTTCTTAATTTAATGCATCAGCATCAACATAATCATTACTTGAAGAACAAGCACAATCATCTAGATGGGTGTCCGAGTTTACCTCAAGGAGTCATTCCCTTGGACCATGTAGCAAGGTTGGTCGGACTCATCTCCAGTAGATTCCTCCTCCACAAATTTCATCGCTTGTAGCGCGGGAGAGGTCAAAGTGTTCCACACTGCAAAAGCGGAATCACAATGAGAAATCATAGACAAATATTTTTTACTTAATGTTTGCCTAAGTGCCTCTAGGGTTTGTGCATTGGCCTCTATATGCTTGTTATTACCAAGATAGGTACACATGCAATCCTAGGGCTTACAAATAAGCACTCATCCTAATCTTCCATACATCAATGTTAGAAACATCAAACATAGGAGGGGTCATGAAATTCATGAGTGTATAAACTATATTGTTTTCTATTGATTTTGCAAAGGGGAAAACTTACAAAAAAGGGGGTCGAGGAGCAAAATTACAAGTAATTCTTTGCAAGAAGAAGATTACAGGTAGATCTCCTCTGAGATTTCTGGGGAAGTGTACCAGTAGGAATCTGATCAGTGCGCGATCACTTTATCCTTTGACGATGCGATCGATCCGACAATCGGACTGCTGCCTGATGGGATTCCCTTCTCGCCTAGTTTGGAGAATCGGAGAACAGAAGGTTGGTAGAACCCTCTTGTTACTTCTCAAACTGCCTCCACTTGGGAATTCCTTCTCATCTGGTTCTGGAGATTTCTTGAGAGAGAGGAAGATCTTAGGGTATTACTACCCTAATTAGAGAAGTAGTTCTCTGAATTCTTAGAAGTAAGAGAATAGATCTCTTGTTGGCTTCTGGTTTCTTGTCCGCTGGTGGTCCTCTCTTCGGGGGGGTCTCGGTCCGTACGTCCTCTTCTCCCTTTTGCCTATGGTGGGCTATTTATATGGAGAACAGGGGTATAATGGCTCTGAAAATCTGGAAACAGATTGAGTCAATCTTGGAATGTAGCCTTGCCGCGAGGCTAGAAACCGCTTTTGCGAAGTAGCGCAGGACGCTAAATGAGGAATATTCCCTTTATCTCTTCAATTAAATAGGAGATATCCTTTTATGAAAGATATCCCTTTAACTGATTGAGAGATCCCCCAATCTTCTCACCTGATTGGGAGAGTCAAAAGATTATGGCAAGCAACTGTCAAATTTGATCTCAATTAGATTCGATCTTAAATAGATTCAATCTCATTTAGAGATCCGATTGATCAAAGATGACCATAAAAGATCCGCAGCGGATCTGCCGCGTTGAGCTCACAACGGAGCTAAGCATCTTGTGAAATTAGAAGAAAGCTCTTCAGCGAAGCTGGATAAACTTTGTGGCGAAGCTACCAATTACCCTTTTGCGAAGCTGCATGGGGATTCGAGCAAAGCTAACTCTCTGCGGAGTTAACTGAGCTTTCTGTGCGAAGTTGTAAGTTAGCTCACAGCAAGGCTGTTAAGGGGCTTCCTGCGATGCTAATCAGCTTTGGCTTCTTATGCTAGACTTATCTCATGGGCACGTGCGAGACTAAGTGTTGAGCTAACTTAGTGTCTCCGGACCTGCCTGGGCCTTCTCACGAGCTTTTCTTGGTCTACTGTCTGCTTCACTGGATCAGTAGTGTCCAAGTTGTTGATACGTCTCCTTTTAAATGGGTGAAGAACTGGTCGTCAGCTTGTCTGCCAGTTGTCTTTTGTCAACTAGACATTGTCTAGGCCAGTTAAGAATCTTGTCTTTTTTAGAGTGTCAACAAGACCCCCTTCAAAGTTTTCGTAAGTCTGCAATGGAATGGTTCAGACTCTGAAATACTTTGAACTGCTTTGATTGATGATATGTGAAATACGAACGTCACCATAGTGGTTGAGTTCAGCTCCGCTTTCAATCCTGCTTTTGGATCGGAATAAGTTCGCCGAGGAATCGCGTAGATTCGCGATTTTGGGTAGCTTCGCATTAACTTGGTGTTTGGAACAACGTTCCTTTCCCGAGGTTAACTGCTTTTTCAGCTAGTTACAAGAGGGATTGCTCCCTTTTCTGAGGTTAGAATAAACTCTCTTTCTTTTAACGAGGGAGATTGTTCCTTTCCTGGAGGCTAAGCATTTAAATGCTTTAACTTCACCCGTGCTTCTAGGCTTGAAGCGGCAGCGGCGTGGTCAGGCCATGAGGCCTATAAATAGGACACTTGAAGTCCTTTTCAGAGAAACAGTCTGTTTATGACATCCCCTCGTTGCCCAGGAAAGGAGACTCAGATCTCTGAAATAGTGGGGGCGCCCCCTCTTGTCACTAACCGGCCAGGAGCTGGTAAGTCGCGATCCTCCAATGACTTTCAGGGGGTTCATCTCCCTTAGCTTTATTAGCTATCTTAGGGATTAAATTCCCTGGATCTTTGCATTTGGCTGACTTTCATAAAAGAGTTTCAACCCTATTTTTCAGCTTCTCGGCGAAGCTATCATTCTCGCTTGGCCAGGAAAAGACTTTTTCATGCAGAGTTTCTGTCTTGATATACTGAATCTGCTTGTTAAATCCGCCACATAAGCAAGAATTGGGACTTAGTCTCTTCGAGGTTGAGCCAGTCTTGTCATATAGGTGGGGCTAAGACTGTGTCCCTCTGGACCAGTCTGGCTTAACCATATAGGCGAGGTTAGGACTTGGTCCTTTTTGAGTCTTCTTCAGCCTAACTGCCATAGGCGGAGCTAAGACTTGGCTTATGCTGAGCTAGTCCATCATCACTATGCAAGCGAAGCTATCCTCTGCTTAACTGAAGCACCACTGGATCGGATATGAATTGCTTCGCTCAAAGAATTTGACTTTTCATCTTTGCAGTTTCTCTTTGATTTAATGCTAACCTGTTTCCAGTTTGCATTGCAGTGAATTGTGCCCTCCAGTTTTTTATCTTGATGAAAGAGGCCAGAAACTTGCCTCTTGATCTTCCAGTTGAAATTTTAATCCTAAGCAGGAGGAACATACTGGAGCAACTTATGCGTGTTCCAAGAAGAGGTTGGCAGTTGTTTATCTGAGATGATCCATTTCGGGAAAGTGGGCGTCACCTGTAAGGTCTCGGATCCCTCCTTTGCAAATTTTAATGAAAGAAGATCCGGCTTTCTGGTGGCAACCAGTCCTTTGCCAATTTTCATCAAAGAAGATCTAGCTTTTTGATGACAAAATCTGCCATTAAGTGAAGGATTACGGCCTTGTGCAGGAGGAAGGCCTTTCGTGTCCAGTTGGCTTGGCTTATCACCTTGGAAGTAAATAGGATAACTTGTGTGCCTTTAGAGCAATGATTCGGTTGCACGAAAGACCACCTTGATGTAGCATCAATGTATCTTCCCTTTTGAATCAATAAAAAAACAATATTTATTCTTTGCTTATCTGCTTTGTTTCCCTCCTTTTTCATTCAAGAACACCTGGAGTGGACTAGCTTTAAGTAAGTTTTTTGTTTAGGAGGAAATGAAAACTCTTAGCCGAGCTAAACTTCCAGCGAAGCTGAAGACAAATTTCCAACTAAGTCAGGAGCGAGTTTCTGGCGAAGCTAGCACGGAATTTCCGCGAAGTTAGAGATGTGCTTTTAGCGGAGCTAAGGAACGTTTCTCAGCGAAGTTACTCAAGCATCGCGCGAAGTCAAGCTGAACTCATTGCAGAGTTAGCCCTTAGCGGGGCTGAAGTAACGCTTCTAAGGAAGGCGCTTTAGGGGCCGTTTCAAATTAATTTGAAACGATCGCCTGCGCTCCTCTCGAGGAGGCAAAATTTAGGCAATCATCAGCCTATAAAAGCCCGATTAGGCTAAAAGAGAAGGAACCACTTCTCTTTGAATTTTCAGAGAACTCCAAATCTCTTCTTCTTCTTTCTTCTTCGTTTGAAAATTCAAGAACTTCTTCAGTTCTCCGATGGCTCCCAAAAGACGAGCAGGAAAAGAGGTAGCAACCTCAACGACTGAGGGACCTTCTCCTCCTCCGGTCATCGAACGACCTATCGCGGGTAGGGATCTTTCCCTCTTATTCAGAGATTTTCATCTCTTTTTAAAGCCAATTCCTGGCTATTCCATGATGAATCTAGAATGATTCATTGTGATCCAGTGATCTCAGGAAGTTCAAGTCCCTTAATTTCCCTTGATTTCTCGATTGGGAATCTAAAAACCAAAAGGTTTCTTCTCCAAACTTCTATGCGAAGCTAACCCTTAGGCGGTTCACATCCTGTTGAATGATAGGATGCGAAGCTAACCCTCAGAGTGCAGCTAAAAAAGGACCTTAATACCCTTAAAATAATTTTCAGGCAACAGTATCTTTCTGACGAAGTTAGCCCCTCGGGCTTTGTCGCGTTCTGTTGTCCGAGGTCAAGCTTCCAGAGCGAAGCTAATACTTAGATATTTTTTTGCATCCTGCCTTTATGTGGAGTGCAGAGTTAAGCTGCAGTTGCGAAGCTAATGCTAGGCTAACTTCGCTCGGAGAGCGAAGCTATGCCACAGCAAAAATTATATTCTTGCTTTAGCTTTCTTTAGCTAATGAACTAATATGATTTCTTCTTGCTTTTGCAGTGCACTATACTCCGGGTCCTCTGAACAGTCTCTTTGGAATAGCCAGGGGGCTGGACGGCAATATTAGCCTACAGTTTCAAGGGCAGGCTTCATTATTTAGTGAGCGAAGTGCTCCCGATCGGGATGCACTTATCTATGCCGGAGATCAGCGTACCATGAGGAGCATCTTAACTACTGCTCCTCTTGAAGATTCTGACCAAAAAATCTATCAGAAGCCCGGCTTCATGTTTGGAGATGCAGCGCCAAACAATGATCACCAGCTGCTAGCCGGAGAAGGGCAGTGGAGTTTCAAACTTGATGGAGAGAAGTATTATCTCCCATCGAGCAAGCGCCACTTTTCCTTGTCCTTCTTTCAATGTGCGACGAGGGCTCGAAAGATGCAGTGGCAAGTGACGCGGACTACCAATTCCGTTCACGTGGGAAAGTTGATAGCTCCGTCCCCCGGTTATACAAGGGCGGGTCCTCCTCACTGCATATTGGGTCTCCACCCTGTGAACGTACTTCCGGACATCCCAGTGGGAGAAAATCCTGCGGTGGCTCAGACTTTTGGAAATCAGTTCTTTAAGGCTCATGGTAATTATCCAGCCATTGATTTCAGGATCTCTGGGTGGATTCATCCCCCCAAGGCATGGTGGAGGGACTTGACTTTATATGTCCTTGCCCATTTTGAAGAAGATCTGGAGAGGTTGGGACTCTATGAGGCCGTCAGAGCGACCTGTTACGGCATTCAGATGAGCGTAGCGAACTTCTACGCCATCTTTAAGCAGTACTGCCCAGCTACAGGGACCTTCTTCACCCCTGTTGGCGAATTGGGCATGGCTTTGCACGAGATGTGGGAAGTCTCTGCTCTGCCTTTGGGGTCTCTTCCATATGAAGAATATTTCCCATGCGAGGCGGAATTGGCACTTCTGGAGAAGCAGGAGCCCGCCTTATTTGAGACTTACCGGGAGTTAATGTGCCACCTTTACATTTGCTCAAGCATGCATGGGAGCCATAAGGGAGCTTCATGCAGTTTGAAGAGCTAGGGAAATTATTTGTTCCCTGACTTGGAAGGTACTGCCGAAGCGGTTCACTGTGGAGTTGCAGATAAAGACATCTTTCGCAGGATGCAAGAGCACTTTCAAGGGGATTTGATTTTGGAAGAAGATGACGGACCCTATGAGAAAGGTGATATTCTTTGGAGTTTCCACCACCAGGCTTGTCGACCGACGTCCTGAAAGGCACTTCTACCTGGCTTTTTAACGGTTGGCTGAAGAGATGCGTGGTGCCATCACCGTCTAGCGATGTCATTCATCCAACTGCCTTATTACCGGCTGTTCGTCTAGTCCATGGTCGTTCTCTTGGACTTCTTCCAGCAATGGTTGCTATATTCAAAGAGGCTTTCGTGTATTGATGGAGGCTTTCTGTAGGCCACCAGTAACGAAGAGGGGCAAAGGCACTATCCTGCCTTGCGACGGACCAAACCCCAGAATTGGTTTGCCATATACTTATTTGATGGCAAGGTTCGCCCTTCACTGGCCCTCCATCATCCAAGCCAGTGAGGAGCCCCAGAAGGTGTTCGAATGGCGCTTCTCCGTCGATTCGAGGGGTGTTCGTGGTCACGGACTTATGTGGCTGCGGTCCGCAAACTGCTGTGCCGTCATGACGTCTACAGCCTCTTTCGGTGCTTTTCCTACATTCGTGATGCAGGCTATGGTGAAGAATTCAAGGATGTAGGGGAAAGGCAGACGTCGTTGAGTCGGGGAATTTTCGAATGGCTAGTTAGCATCCGGCCATTCCACTTGTTGTATAGAAGCGGGGACAACTGTTACCTGGAGCCCTATATGAAATCACATAGAGGGGGGGTGAATAGGTGATATAGCTAATCTATGATCTCAATGATGAATTTAAAAACTTAATGCAATACACTCAAGTGCAATCAACAAGTGATGCACACACAACCAAGCCAAGCAATTATGAATGCACAATATGAATAGTTGCAAGGCACAAAGTAAAGAGAGAGATAGAGAGAGAGTCAATGGATCAAGCGCAAACAACAAGATATGTTTCGAGGTTCGAGCACCAAGCTCTACATCCCCGCCTTCGACACACGATGGATTTCTAATCACTAGCTAGTCCACAAAGAACTCTCACAAGGGGTACCCAACTCCTCTCTTTACAACCACAACCTCCTCCTTGAGGCAAGCTCCAATCCAACAAAACAATCACCTCATAACTTGAGGGATTGGCACAAAGCAAACAAGGATCACCTCACCACTTGAGGGATGCAACCCAATAGCACAACATCCTCAACACAATGAGGGAAAGGCACAAAGCCACGCTAAGTTAGGGTTTATAACTTGGTGGTCTAACGAACAACCACAAATAATTTCTTTCTCCCACACAAAGATCCTATAGAAGAGATAGTAGATTTTAGCTCAAGTGTGGAGAAAACCAATGGAATGGAAATCAAAATCACAAAGAAAAATCCTTGGGAAAAACTGAAACCAAGATATAGAAGTTTAATCAAAATCTTTTCCCAAAAACCCTTTTCTTTGGTTTTCCAAACCCTAACAAAAACTCCAAATAGATTGTTCAATTTGAGTCCCAAAACTTCTTTTGATTGCTGTGAAAACACCAGAGAGTAAGGAAAAATTCGCACAAAAATCTTAGAGAAAACAGGCTATGAATTGGGTATTTATAGCCCCCAGAAAAATATAGCCGTTGGCAGCAGAATCTGCCAAAAATGCACTACCGGTCGACCGGCCGGTCGACCGTCCAACGGTCAAATTTTGCCCGTTGCCAGCTAAAGGTCGACCGCCCGGTCGACCGAAACAAACAGAGACTAGCCTGCATGCAGTCAGTCGACCCTGCGGTCGGCCGGCCCAATAGGCAGCCAGCGTGCACGTATCCGTGCACGTCGGTCGACCCGAACGGTCGACCGGCTACTTGGTGCGGCCGACCGTTCGGGTCGACCGACCTAGCCTGGCACAGGCTGTTCTGGTCAGCAAAAACATGGTGAAAATAATTTTAAAACTTCTAGTTAATCTTGTAAAAATCCCCAAAAATAGTTTTAACATTTTGCATTGATTTATAAACATGTGATAAAGATTTCAACTCAAATATCATGCATTTTGAACTATTTTTGTGTCTTACCATTTTTACCAAAAACTAAAAACCGTATTTTCTAAAACTTAGATTTTTGAATAGAAAATACATTTTGTCCAAAACTCATCCAAATACAAAAACATGATATTTAAACATTTTGAAGCGTGATGCATATGGATAGAAATCCAATATGCATGAAACATATACATATCATAGTTTTTGTCAATAATTCCAAAATGTGTTTTGTTAAAAATACCAAAACATAAAACACATGAAATAGACTATCAAACTAAGTTTGTCAAAGAAGATGAAGCATGAATGTATATAGAACAAATCTAATATACATTAAACCATGTAAGCTTGTTTTGATATAATATCTATTCATGCAAACCAAGATTGGTTAAACCAAAAACCGAAAACCAAACATGAAACGTGTGTGTTGTGAACTTGAGCATATCATACTATTCTAATCTTTACAATTTGGATCTAAACACAAAACTAAACTATGGTACCGATGTCTTCTTGTAGAGCGCAATCTCCAAGCCGACTCGATCCAAAACTCTTTGATCCACCGAGCAAGTGCTATATATGATCTTTGACGCTCGGGCTCTTGAATCACCATGTGAAAGCTTCCAAACTATCTTGTTGAAGCTAATCACCACTAATAACTTGATTAATGATCTGAAACTAAATAACACAAGATTATTAGTACACATAACTACATGAGTTAATCATCATCAAAACTAGAGTGGAAGGCCTTTGGGCCAACAATCTCCCCCTATTTGATGATGACACTCATGAAGTTATATATGCATGGATTAAAGTTAAGCTTCAAAGAAGCTCCCCTTAACTCATGCATAGGGATAAACAACAAATATATGCAATGAATACTAAACATGAAACATGCATAGATATGCATAAAACAATAAATGGCTCTAGATACCAATGAAAGATACCAATAAAATTTTCAAATAACAAATAAACATGCTCTAGATACCAATTAACAAAAACAAACAAACCTCTAGATACCAATTAAACTGAACAAGTAAACAAACTCTAAATACCAATTAAACTTCAAATATGCAAAACAAAACTAATGATCTCTTATACAAGCTCTTGATACCGAAACTAAACATGTTCTTTAAATAATGTTTTGGAGATATCAATTGAACTTAATAAAAAACAAAAACATGCATACAAACATGCATAAAACATGCATACAAACATGCATATAAACTCAAATTCTTCTCCCCCTTTTGTCAATCATCAACAAAGGGTTAAAAACAAAACAAAACTAATACACATATTCTTTTTATTTAAAATAAGGAATCCCCCTTTTTGTCTAAAACAAAAACGATATCAATAAGGGGTCAAATCAAATATGATACTAATTAAAAATGTGTCAAGGAAGTACATATTGATACCAATTTAAAAGTGAAACAATACCAATTTGAAAAACACAAATCTTGAGACCAATTGATAAGTAAACAAACAACATACCAATTGTAAATAAACAATCTTGATATCAATTGAAATTAAACATAACAAAATTTGAATTTCTAAACATAAATGTTGATACCAATTGAAATTAAACATAGATCTTTAATACCAAAGTTGATTTAAGCATATAAACAAATTTGATTTTGATACCAATTGAAATTATTGCCAATTGAAATTATTATTCTCTATCATAAAGTAAGGGAGTGGAATACTAAGAACCAATTGAAAGATGAAATACAAGATTTTCTCCCCCTTTATAAAATACCAATAAAAACTATGATAAGGCTCGAATTAAGATACCAATTGAAAGCTAAATCAATTGAAACAAGGTTTGAATTAAGAATACCAATTGAAAGCTAACTCAATTGTAATAAAGTTGAAGCTCAATCTTATCATAAACAAAATCTTGTGCTTAAAGATATAGGGATATAATAAGCACAAATAAAACATATATATGTATGAAAAGTAGATACCAATTGAAATTGATATTCTTTGAAATGTAAGCATACATACACAAAAATATATGAGTATACAAGAAATGTCAATAATTGATACCAATTGAAAGAATTTCAATGATACCAATTGAAATAACAATAAGATCAAGTGTATATCTCATATAACCTATCCTCCCATACATGATCAAGTTTAAATGATTTTCACAATAAAGCATACATGAGCATGATCTCCCATTCAACCACCCTTTGATGGTAGGGGTTTTCAAAAATAGGTTTACAAATATAGTATGTTTGAAAACTACTACCAAGGAAGAATATCACAACTAGTTATATGAATCAACTAGTACGAGATCCTTCAAACAAGGAATAACAAAAATATTTTCATGAAGACACATGTAAACCACATGGCACTAAGACACTCAAAATTCATATAGCACAATTTGTACTCATGAAAACCAAGTCATGAGAAAACATTAAATAAGGTGAGTGTACAAGTGTTGTGAGAAACATATCAACAAGAAAATGGACAATCAAGCTCAATATTGAAAACATGAAATTCATCTAGGATGTGAAATCACCAATTGAAATCATCCAAAAAAACATGAACTTCATCATAAATGTGAAATCACCTAGCAAACATGAAATTCATCCAAACGATTTAAACTTTAAGGCATATGTATGTCATGTACAAACTAAAGTATACATACATATCCTAAACACAATAAGTCCACAAAAGTATATGCATGAAGGCACGTGGCTCAAGGATGTACATGTATATCAATAGTTTGGACAAAATAGACATATACATGAAGTTAAAACACATGATCATAGAAACATATCCAAATGAGGAATACAAGTCAAATATAAGAATCATCAAAACTAGACTATACTAGTACATCAA
Source organism: Agave tequilana (assembly GCA_038442645.1). Lineage (NCBI taxonomy): Eukaryota > Viridiplantae > Streptophyta > Magnoliopsida > Asparagales > Asparagaceae > Agave > Agave tequilana. The sequence continues at coordinate 78,183 of JAVJIF010009663.1, read as the reverse complement.
GTGAATACAAATGAGCGTTCAAGCACAAACATATATAAAGGTCTATTTGTAGCTCACTAGTTGTACAAGTATAAATCCTAGTCTTAATGAAAACTTATCATTCAAGCAAGTAGTCAAAACATGAAGCATAAAACGGGAATCATAACCCAACATGATAAACATAATAATCAAAACATGAATTATTAAAACAAAAAGTCATAGTCAACCATATGATTAGCATGACAAAGATATGTGCATTAGATCTATGATAAACATGATAAGTAAAACATAAAGAGAACACAAAATATGGGTCCATACTAAACATGGGTGTCTCAACAACTAATCATGTAAAGCATAAGTCTAATAAACATGGCAAATATCATACTAATCATGAAATAATAAAACATGAGTCATCAAAACAAAACATCATAAGCATCCATATGATCATTATGTATATGCATGTACATTAGATCTAGGGCATGCATGATAGTACTAAACAAGGTGAGAACACAAAGATAAGATCCATATAAAACATGGGTGTCTCAAGTAACTAAACATGTATAGCACTAATCTAATCAACATGACATAAACATAATGAACAATATAACAAGACATGCTATAAATTGATGAACATGAAAAAGCATGTAAATAACAATGGGAGTTAGAGAATGATACCAAAACCGATGAAGGTGCATCTCTAGTTCTCCAAACCACGGTGGTCCTCCCACCAAATCCCCTTCAGAGTGAAGCATCCAAATGGTCTCTTTTAAGCTTAGAACGCATCCACCTCAAGGCACCAATACTCTCACGTGATGCGAGAGCTCCCACCTACATCAAAAGTCAAGGAGGTGATTTTTGGTACCCATTTTCTTTTGGGTCCATCGGGGTTAGTTTCTTTTCTAACCCAAACAAGATTACATGCTAAATTTTCATTATGTAAATGATCATAGCAAAATCTAGCAAGATGGCCTTTTCGACCACAATGTGTACATGTGTACACATAAGCATACATGTCATGGTTGTGTCCGTGAAAAGCATGTGTATACCATGTAGGGTGTGCATGCAAAGATGGACCTTGTTTCTTATGAACCAAGGTTTCCAAACGTGTATGATTTAAAGCACATTGGCTCAAAGTGGAGCCCAAACAATCAACACTTTTCTTCAAAACATTTATATTTTTTTCAATACTTGAAGATAAAGTGGAGCATGTAAGAGGTGTGCTAGAAGAAGAAGCTATACTAGCATGGCACACATGAGAATCAATATCAATTTTTAAAGATTCATTTTTCTTAAAACTAAATCCAATTCTTTTATAATGGAATCAATTTCATTTTTCAAGACAAGGTTATCTTTTAAAACAAAATCCAATTTTGAAGATAAAACCTCATTGTTTTTTACAACATCATCACAATCATTTTTGCTTTTCAAAACTTCAATCTCATTAAGAGCAAGATCTAGTTGAGATCTTAGTGAGTCACGTTCACTAGTGATCTCTTCCTTCTCATGCAAAACCAATTCAAAATTAGAACACAAATCCGTTAATTCATTTTTCAAAACAAGATTATCCTCTTTCAAAAGTTTGTGTTTTTCCAAGAAATTTTCAAGCTTTGTGGCAAGTTCCATATTTAAAGTTTGAGCTTCTAAACAACCATCATAATAGGAACTAGAGCAATCATCTAACTGAGAATCTGATTGTACCTCAAGGGAGTTCTTCCCGTGGACCATGAGGCAATGCTCTTCGGACTTTTCTCTCATAGATCTCCTCATCTTGTTAATAATCCTTGGTAGCTCGGGAGAAGTCAATATGCTCCAAACTGCAAAAGCTGAATCATAATGATCAAACACCGATAAAAGATGTTCATTAAGAGATGCTCTAAGTGCTCTAAGTGCTAATGCATTAGCCTTTTTGTGTTTGCTACTATTAGGGAAGGATTCTAAAGTGGAGGCTTGATAAACAAGATGACCTAGTGATTTTAAATGCCTACTCATATTGGCCTTCCAAGTATCTGTTTTTCATTATGTTTGCAAAGGGGGAAAACTTACAAAAAAGAGTTTGAGGAGCTAAATTACAAGTATTCTTAAAAAGATTACAAGTAGATCTCCTCAGAGATTCTGGAGAAGTGTGCCGATAGGAGTCTGGTCAGCGCGCGACCACTTTGTCCCTTTGACGATGCGAGCGATGAGATTCCCATCTCGCCTGGTTCGGGGAATCAGAGAATAGAAGGTTGGTAGAACCCTCTTGCTGCTTCTCAAAATCACCTTCAATAAGGAGTTCCTTCTCGCCTGGTTCCGGAGATTCCTTGAGAAGAACGACGATGTTAGGGTATCAACACCCTGAATAGAGAAAGCAATTCTCTAAAAGGTCTCTGAATTCGAGAGCGCATGGTGCGTTGTGAAGAAGCCTATGCTTGTTGAGTCCTCTCTCTTGTCTCGTGCGTCCGTATGCGTCTCTGCGTGTGTCTCTCTCCTTGTACCCTTGATGAGCTATTTATAGGGAGAGCAAGGGTATAATCGTCCCTTGAAGATATGAAAACAGATTGAATCAAATCTGTTTAAATCTGGAAAGTAGCCTTACTGCAAGGCTAGAATTGGCAGGTCGGTGGACCTTCTTGATCTGTTTTGATCCTTTCCATATCGTTGGAGGATTTTTCCTGATATTCTTACTCATTTTAGAAGAGTCAAGAGATTGTGGCAATCAACTGCCAAATTTGATCTCTGATTTGATCTTAATTGGATTTGATCTGATTAGATCCGATCTCATCTAGAGATTTGATTGGTCAAAGGTTGACCGTGGCAGATTCATAGCGGAGCCGTCCGCATTGAGCTCGTAGCGGAGCTAGAGACAGCTTCTGGTGAAGTCCGAAAGAAACCTTTTGTCGGAGCTGGAAGTCCTCTTTGGCAAAGTTGCGAGTTAGCTTCCTGGCGAGGCTTTGGATGGCTTCAAGGCGAAGTCGAGTGATGTTAGCCTCTCAGGCGAGGCTATCCCTTTGGGCTTATGCGATGCTAAGTGCTAGCACCTTAGACCTGCTGAGGTCTGTTTAGAAACAATCCGGGTTCACTGTCTGCTTGCTGGATCAGTGGAGTCCAACTTGCTTCTTTGTCCCTCGGAGATGGGTGAAAGCTGGTCTTCAGCTCGTCTGTCACTTGTCTTTTGTAAATGTCAATAAGTTTAGACATTGTTTAGACCAATAAGAATCTTGTCTTTTTTAAGTGTCAACAAGACCCCCTTCAAAGTTTTCGAAAGTCTGCAATAGCTCAGACTTTGAAACACTTTGAACTGCTTTGATCGGTGGTGTGTGGAGTATGAACGTCGCCATGATGGTTGAGTTCAACTTCGCTTTGAATCCTACTTTGGGATGTAGATTCGCCGAGGAATCATGTAGACTCGCATCTGGGTAGCTTCGCAGCTAGATAAGTTCGCTCTGGAACATCTGTCGCTTTCCCGAGACCAACTGCCGTGGGCTGGTTACGAGGAGGATTACTCCTTTCTTCGTGCTGATTGAGGGAGATATTCTCTGATTTGCACGTTTCCAAGGGAGGATATTCCCTTTCTTCAAGGCGCCATAAATGCCTTTGTGAGGGAGACATTTTCTCCCTTCGCACGGTTCCAAGGGAAGCCGTCCCTGTTCTCAAGGCGCAATAAATGCCTTAAATGCGCTCGTGCTTTCACGCTTGAGGGCGGCAGCGCTCAGGCCATGGGGCCTATAAATAGGACACTTGAGGTCCTCTGAAGAGAGAAGTGATCTGCTCTTCTTCTCTTCTCTTGGTTTAAAAGAGATACTCAGATTTTTGAATTAGTGGGAATGCCCACTCTGGTCATTATCCGGCCAAGGACCAGTAAGTCTTGATCATTCAACGACTTCACTGATTTTAGGGAATTCATCTCCCTTAATTTAGCTTTAACAGCTGCTTCAGGGATTAGTTTCCCTTACTCTTTATCTTGCAATTGACTGATCTGTAGAGAAGGATTTTGGCATAGCTTCCCAGAAAGATCACTGCATGTTAAGTCCGCTGCAGAACTTGGGACTTGGTCTCTTCAATAGTTGAGCCAGTCTTGCAATATAGGCGGAGCTAAGACTGTATCCCACGGGGTCAGTCTGGCTAGCCATATAGGCGAGGCTTGGACTTGGCGTTTGCTGAGCCAGCCCATCAGTGTTGTGCAGGCGAGGCTTGTCCTCTGCTTTTACTGAAATTGGATTGCTTTGACCCAAAAAAATTCTGATTTGCAGTTTTTTTCTGTGCTTAACTGCTAATCTGTTCTGATTTGCCTTGCAGTGGGCTATGCTCGTCAGTCCAGTGACTTGATGGAAGGAACCATAAAATTGCCTTATGCTTCCCCAGTTGAAGCTTTACTTTTAAGCAGGAGGAACAACTTGGGGCGACGGGTGCGTGTCCCAGAGGCTGTTGGCAGCCTTTTACCCGAGATGATTCGTTCTGAGGTGAGGCTGGTAGCCGCTTTGTCGGAGATGATCCGCTTCGAGATAGTGGGCGTTGCCTGTGGGATCGCCGGCATCATTGCCAACTTTCAACTTTGGTGGCCTTTAGGGGCGATCCACTTCGGGAAAGCGGGCCTTACACCCGTTAGATCACTGGTATCACTGCCAATTCCCATTATACGTGATCTATCGTGTTGGCGGCGATAGGTTTCTATTGCCAGGCTTCAACAAAAATGGCCTGGCAAGATCTGCCATTTTTGTAGAGAATAATGACCGTGTCCTTGCGGCACCACTGATTACAGCCCTGTGCAGGAGAAGGCCTTCTTTGTCCAGTCGGTTTGACTTAGAAGCGGATAAAACCACTTGTATGCCTTTTGCGCGGATGACCTTGTTAAGCAACTGGGTGTGTTGTATGAAACACAATTTTAATGTAATATCAATGTACCCTTCCTTTTAAATCAATGAAAGTTCATCTTCTAATCATCTGATTTTTGCTTGCTTTCATTGAAAATTTGACCATGGCGGGGCTAAACTTTGTGCGGAGTTAAAAATAGGATCCTTTTTGAATGAGCTTCGCACGATGCTGGCATGTCGGCGAACTGTGCCTTTAGTGGGCTAAGGCAACCTTTTTGGCGAAGTCTTTGAAGGATTGTGCGAAGTCCGCACTTTGCTCCAGTGCGAAGTTAACCCTTAGTGGAGTTGAACCAGCGCTTCTCGGGAAGGCGCTTTGGGCGGCGTTTCAAATTAATTCGAAACGGTGGCGTACGCCCTTTTCGAGGCCTCGTTTCAGGCGCTGATTGGCTTATAAAAGCCCAATCGGGCTGAGCAGGAAAAGATCTCCTTTTTTCAGAGAAATTTCTTTACTTTCCCTCTTCCTCTTCCTTCTCCGTTCAGAGAACCTTGAGAACTCTTGCAACTCTTTAATGGTGCCCAAAAGACAAGCGGGAAAAGAAGTGGCGACTTCTGCAGCGGAGGGTCCTCCTCCTCCGGTCATCGAGCGACCAGTCACCGGTAAGGGATTTTCCTATCTGATTAGAGACCGTGGTCTCTCTCCTTTGGAGCCGACATTTGGCTATTAGGACGATCGAATATGATCAGTCCTGATTAGGGAACTCGTTTCCTTGAACCTCCCTATTTTCCTTGCACAAGGGAATTAAGAACCGAACAGTTCTTCCTTAGGCTTCCGTATGAAGCCATTACTCGGGCAGTCTCCATCCTGTTGAGGAACAGGATATAGGTCTGTTCCTTCAGTTATGGCCACGAAGGGTGACTTTTGACTATGATGCCCTCTTGGTGACGTCAGCCGTTAGGGCTATACCACTTCCTGCTTAAGCGAAGTTGGTACTTTGGACGCTTTTTTGCAAAAATGCAATTTTATCCGCGAGGTCAAGCTTCGTCGAAGTTGTCGCCTTGCTGGCCTTGCTCGCCGAGCGAGGCTATGCCTTAGTGAATTTTTATGTCTTCGTATCCACTTGATTGTTGAACTAATCATAGTTCATTTCTGTCTTTGCAGTGCATTACACTTCCGGTCTCCTGAACAGTCTGTTTGGGCTAACCAGTCGAGCAGATGGTAACCTCAGCCTGCAATTCCATGGACAGGCTTCTTTATTCAGTGAGCGGAGCTCCCTCGTCCGGGATACACTCATCCAAGGCGGTCATCCGCAGACCACACGGAGTATCTTGACCACGGCTCCTCTTGAGGATGTTGATCGTCGGACTTACAGAAAGCCCGACTTTATGTTCGGGGATGCCGCATCCAATCCCGATCGCCAGTTGCAGGCAGGCGAAGGACAATGGATCTTTCAACTGGATGGCGAGAAGTTTTACCTTCCGTCGACTAAGCGGCACTTTCCTTTATCTTCTTTCGTGAATGTGACTCAGGCTCGGAAGATGGCGTGGGTCGTAAGCCGAAGCGTCGAATCCGTCCATGTTGGGAGATTGACCTTTCAGTCCGACTATTCGAGGGCGGGCCCTCCCCACAGCATAATGGGGCTATACCCTGGGAAGGTATCGCGGGAACTTCCAGTGGGAGAGAACCCGGCTGTGGCGCAGACCTTTGGCACTCAGTTCTGCGCAGTTGACAGGAACTACCCTGCCACTGACTTCAGGGCTCCCGGTTGGGTTCATCCTCCTAAGACATGGTTGGCGGAGTTGACCAACTATATCCTCTCTCACTTCGAGGAGGACTTGGAGGAGTTGAACCTCTATGAGGCCGTCAGGGCGACCTGCTACGGCATTGAGATGAAGGTGGCGTGCTTCTACGCCATCCTTGAGTTGTACTGTCCGGCTTCGGGGACCTTCTTCACCCCGGTTGGCGAGCTGGGCATGGCTTTGCATGAGATGTGGGAAATCTCTGCTCTGCCTTTCGGGTCTCTTCCATACGAAGAGTACTTTCCCTGCGAGGCGAAGTTGGCTATTCTGGAGAAACAGGAGCCTGCTTTGCTCGAGACTTATCGGGAGTTGATGTGCCACTTGCATATTTGTTCCAGCATCCACGGTGGTGGCAAGGGTAGCTCGAAGAGCTTGAAGAGCTGGGGAAGTTACCTTTTCCCAGACATGAAGAATGCTCCTGAAGCAGCTCATCGCGGAGTTGCTGATGGCGATATTGTTGAACGGATGGAGATGTGTCTCCAAAGGGATATCGTCGTAACAGAAGACGCTGGTCCCTATGAGAAGGGTGATACCCTTCGGAGCTTTCACCATCAGGCCCGTCGGCCTATGTCTCGAAAGGCGCTGCTGGCCGGTTTCTTAACTGTTTGGTTAAAGAAGTGTGTTGTGCCTTCTTCCTTGGGTGACATCGTCCACCCGAATGTTCTGCTACCCGCCGTTCGCTTGGCTCACGGCCACCGTCTGGGTCTTCTCCAGGCCATGGTGTGCTGTATTCAAAGAGGCCTTCGCGCATTAACGGAGGCTTTCTGCAGGCCACCGGCGTCGAGGCGTGGGAAGAGTGCTATCCTGCCTTGTGATGGACCCAATCCTAGGGTGGGTCTGCCATACACCTACTTGATGGCGTGGTTCGCCTTACACTGCCCTACTTTGATTAGAGCTGGGGAGGACCCTCCGCAGGGTGTTCGAACGGCACTTCTCCGCCGATTCGAAGACTGTTCTTGGATGAAAGCCTACGTGGCCGAGGCCCGTAAGTTAGTGCGTCGTCATGACGCTTATAGCCTGTTCCGCTGTTTTCCTCGTATTTGGGGTGCAGGATACAACGAGGAATTCCGAGATACAGAGTCGGCGCGGTCTCCCATGAGTCGGGGCGTTTTCGAGTGGCTGGTCAGCATCCGGCCCTCGCACTTGCTGTACAGGAGTGGGGATACCTGCTACCTGGAACCCTACGTCCCGAGTCGATTTGCCCGCCAATTCGGATACGACCAGCTGTACCTGGCGGTTCTTCACTGCGGATGGCACTGGGGCGTGGCTACGCACGCCACTGCAGGATCCCAGCCTCTCGACGACCCTATGCTTTTGCCAGTGGTACGCGGCTTCCAACTCCACACCTCCTGGATTTAAAGCCAACAGTTCGGGTGTGAAGTTAATCTCTCAGCGACTGAAGCGGAAGGCCTCTGAGAAGAAGGAAGGAAAACGGGTTCGTGTCCCTGGCTTGGAGGAGTTCATCGCTGTGGATGACAGCGAGGCTTCTGATGCAGGGAGTCCTCGCTTCGTGGCGGGGGCTGGAGCTGATACTCATGCGGTTGGCTCTGGTGTGGTGGGGGCATCTTCCCCACGACGTGCGGGAGGAGTGGAAGAAGAGGATTCTGACGTCCACTTCAAGAGAAAGCGGGCGGGTAGCTCTCGTAGGAAATCATTGGCGAAGAAGTCCCGTCGCCAAGCTCCTACGATTGTCGCAGAGGGTTACCCCTCTACAGCGATTCCTCCTGCTGCCCCATTAGCAGCTGAACTGTCGGTTGCTGAACCGACTAGTGGTGAATTCGCTCCAGGTCTGGGTAAGGTTTGTTCATATAATACGCCTTTTTGTGCGTTCCCATTGACTTATTATCAATCCTTTTTGATTGTAGGAGCTGAGGTAGCTGGAGAACAAGGGGAACATTATGATCCCCTATTCACTTATGGGGCTGCAGCCGGTTCCCCTGCTCACTCGGAAGAGTCTGGGAGTGGCGCGGCTGATGTTGGTCCTTCAGGCGTTGGGACTTCTAAAGGAAGTCCTGAGGCATCGAGCTCTATCGGGTGGTCCACAGGATATTCGGCAAGCGAAAGCGAGCCGGTTGTTCATGCTGATTCAGGCAAAAATTTTCCGATGGAGCCCCTGGAGACCGGTGCGGCCGACGAGATGTTCGAGGCAACATCATCCTTTGGTATTGTCCTAACCTCTTGGATTCTTCTGTAGTGTGCCGACTAACCGCAGTCTTGTTACAGGTGTTCGGCCTCAAGATGCATCAGCTTCAAGGGAGCCGGTAGATCTCCCTGAAGGGTCAAGGGGTGACATGAGCGCTTCGGCCACGGCGGATGCTGCTGTGTTGGACGCGCTGTATGGCGACCTGCCTTCTTATCAGCCCAAATCAGCTGAAGGACCAGAGGTTGAAGGGGCGGCAGTCCCGGAGGTATCCTCACTCACAATCACATCGACGAGTGAGGTGCGGACTGTTTTGCCGAGTGCGGCACTGAGGGTGATCGCAAGCCCTACTTCTCCAACCCTGGTGGTTGAGCCTGCTGCTCAAGAGGTGGTTGCCAGTCCTACCTCCGCGGTGGCTGGCGTGCTGGTTTCGATGAGGACTCCGCCGAGATCGCCTTCGGCTGGTCCTGCTGCTGTCAGTGTTCCCGCTGCTTCTTCTGCGATGGCGTCGACCAGGCTGGTGGACTATTCCGGGGTTGCCTCCCTGCCAGAAATGGCTGAGGCCGAGAATGATTACATAGGTGACCTGGTCGATAGCTTTTATAGAAGCTTGGAGCGAACTATCGACCTAGTTTTGAAGGGCTCGCCTGTACCATTCTCAAAGCTGAAAGTGGTCCTCTCCCGTGACATTGAGAGCATTCGGGACTTTGAGGGGTATCATCAGGCTGCTGCTTTAGAACTCCTGGTGGATGAACTTGAGAAGGCTGTAGAGGAGTGGCGCCGTCTTTATCGCTCAGACCCGGCGTCTTTAGTTGATGACCGGCTCGCCTGTCTTGTTGCCCGAAAGCACGAGGCCCGGCTTGCTGCTCAAGAGGCTGCTAAGGCCGTCTCTTCTGATTTGAAATCCCTGGAAACAAGGCAAGCGGAGGTTGGAAGTGCAATTGACGCCTCCACTAGTGCTCTTCTTGGCGCTGAGGATAAGATTGCGAAGGCTGAGGAAATGATCAGGAAAGCAAATCTCCTCTTATCCAAGGCCATACCGGTGCGTCTTGAGGAAACTGCGCGGCTTGAACAACTCAAAGCTCAGAGTGAGGAGCTTGCGCGGCAGGAGTTGTCACAGAGGGCAACTTTGGCGGAAGTTGAAGCTCGTCTGGCCCAGGCGGTGGACTTTGATGAGGCTGAGCTGAGGTCACAAGCGCTTGCCCAGGCTGCTGATGACAGGAAGACGAGGCTAAACGCCCTCGGAGAGCGGCTCAGATCGTACAGTGTACGCTTGTAGGTCATTGTATACGTGCCTCCATGTGTCCCCATCTTTTGGAATTAATGGAAATTCTTTCCTTTTGTTTTGACTTCTGTTGAATCTCCAATCTTGTTCTTGCTTGAGGATGTAATCTTTGAGACGTGGCTATCCGTCGGTTCAGAGGTCGCAATGACACAACCGATTAAGACGTCAACAATCTCGAGGTTAGCCCTTTGCGGGGCTGAAGGGGAGATACTTGCCTTTTTTAAATGTCAGCAAGCATCGGTGAGTCCTGTCTTTTGTAAGTGTCAACAGGCTCAAAGTTGAGACTTAGCTGTCTGCTGGTTCAGAGGTCGCAATGACATAACCGGTTGAGACGCTACTAAGCTCAATGGTAGATGAAACTTGGCTATCTGCCAGTTCAGAGGTCGCAATGACATAACTGGTTGAGAAGCCACCAAGCTTCAAAATAGGTGATACTCGTCTTTTGTAAATGTCAACGAGTATCGAGACCTGTCTTTTGTAAATGTCAACAGGGCTCGGAATTGAGACTTAGCAGTCTGCTGGTTCAGAGGTCGCAATGACATAACCAATTGAGACGCCACCAAGCTCAAAAATGGTGATACTCGTCTTTTGTAAATGTCAACGAGTATCGAGACCTGTCTTTTGTAAATGTCAACAGGGCTCGGGGTTGAGACTTGTCTTTTGTAAATGTCAACAAGCTCAAAGTTGAGACTTAGCTGTCTGCTGGTTCAGAGGTCGCGATGACATAACCAATTGAGACGCCACCAAGCTCAAAAATGGTGATACTCGTCTTTTATAAATGTCAAGGAGTATCGAGACCTGTCTTTTGTAAATGTCAACAGGGCTCAGGGTTGAGACTTGTCTTTTGTAAATGTCAACAAGCTCAAAGTTGAGACTTAGCTGTCTGCTGGTTCAGAGGTCGCGATGACATAACCAATTGAGACGCCACCAAGCTCAAAAAATGGTGATACTCGTCTTTTGTAAATGTCAATGAGTATCGAGATTGTAGTGAAATTTGGGAGAAATCTCGTTTTTACGGGGAGAAACGAGGGAATCACTGTCATAGGTTTAATGTTAACGTAACAGCGAAATGTATATGCAGTCTTACCATTCTATGGATGAGAATTGGTAAGTGACTTTGGAGGTCTCATTCTCACGAGGAGAAATGAGGGGACTGCTGTCATAGGTTTAATGTTAACATAACAGTGGAATATATGTGGCCTTACCATTCTATGGATGAGAATTGGTAAGTGATTTTGGAGAGGGAATCAAATGGGAACCGGTCCCTTAGGATTTTTAGCAAATCCCCAGCTGTCAACGGGTTTGATATGCCTTTACCAACTACCGTTTGAATTGGGCTAGCCATGCTTTTCCCCTCAGAATGATGAGTTGTCGAGGACTTATGTTGGGCTTACAGGCCAACATTTTCCTCTATCCTTAATCGTTAAGGATATTGGATTATCGGGTTAATGTCTGCATAACCCTGACTCTCCTTTAGGATAACCGATGCACGGCCAGGTTCCTGTTGGTTTTCAGCTGTATAACCTCACTTGGAGGAAGAGAAAGGCTCTCTTGTGTGTGCTTCGGGCACGGAGATCTTGATCAGAGGTGCAGTGTAACTTGATCAAGAGAAGGATCCTTGATTAAGGATAATACTTCTTTAAGAACTTGCCATTGATCGGCATCATGAGTAGGTCGCCATCTGAAGTCATAAGGCGGTATGCTCCGTTTGAATAGACTGGTTCTATCACAAACGGTCCTTCCCATTTAGGCTGAAATTTGCCTTTGGTCTTGTGCGTCATAATCATCGGTCGTCTGACGGCTAAGACCAGGTCTCCTTTCTGGAAGATTCTCTGTTCGACCTTCTTACTGAAGGCTTTTGAGATTCGAGCTTGATATAGCTTGATATGCTGCTGAGCTTGTAGTCGCTTTTCGTCCAAAGCTTCGAGCTCTTGAAGGCGTAGGCGATCATTGTCCTCTGATGTGGTTTTAGTAATCAGAGCTATACGCAACGATGGCATCTGGATTTCCAATGGGAGGACTGCTTCGCACCCATATACCAGGGAAAAAGGCGTATTGCCTGTCGGTGTCCGCACCGTGGTTCGGTAGGCCCAAAGACATTCACCGAGCTTTTCGTCCCAATCTCGCTTATTCGAGGAGACGAATTTCTTGAGCAGCTTGATGATTGTTTTGTTGAATGCTTCCGCCAAGCCATTGGCGGCAGGATTATAGGCAGTTGACGCCACATTCTGAATTCGGTATTTATCGCAGAACCGATAGAATACTTGGCTTATGAATTGGGGACCGTTGTCGTGGATGATCCGCCTAGGTACACCAAATCGATGGATGACGTGGTGCTTGATAAAATGAACCACATTGGAGGTTTTGACTTCAACCAGTGGTATAGCCTCCGCCCATTTTGAAAAGTAGTCGGTTATTGCTAGGATAAACCGGTGACCTTTTATCGAAGAAGGGCTAATTGGCCCTACGACGTCGATTCCCCATGCTTCAAATGGCCATGAAGCAACAGTTGGGTGGAGCAGCTCCGAAGGCTGGTGTATGAAATCCGCATGAATCTGGCATGCTTTACACCTTCGTGCGTATTGGATGGCATCGGCTATCATAGTTGGCCAATAGCACCAAGTCTGTGCAACCTGTCTTTGAGCTTTGAACCTGGCTGATGAGCTCCGCAAATGCCGTCATGCGCTTCTCGGAGCGCTTCCTGTGCCTCTGAATTGGAAAGGCAACGGAGGAGAAGACCGTCATATGAGCGACGGTAAAGTGTCTTCAAAGTCGGATCGTAATAGAACCGGAGAGACCTTCGTCTGATGGACGCCGCTTCCTTGGGATCGTCTGGAAGCAGACCGTGCAAAGTATAGTCGATGAGAGGAAAGCGCCAGTCTCTTGGTTCAAGACCCGTGGAGACATTATAGACTTCTCGAGTTCTTAGTATGTGCTTGGAGCATACAAGATGTCGAGTTGCGACTGTGAGGTGATACTCGGTGTCGGCTGGCAAGGCTAGCGTCGTCGCTAATGCAGCGAGAGCGTCCGCCTTGGTATTCTGAGATCGGGACACATGCCGATGTAGAAACCTTCAAATAGGTTAGCCAATTCGATGGCTGTATGGTAATAAGGCACCAAGTCCTCATGGCGGACTTCATACTCGCCTTTAACCTGATTGATGATCAGTTTTGAATCGCCATAAGCTTCGAGGTAGCGTACCCCCATTCCATGGGCGAGTTGAAGACCGATGAGCAGAGCATTATATTCTGCAACATTGTTGGAGCATGATTCTGTCAGAGAAAATGCTCTGGGCAGGACATGATTCTGTGGGGAGATAAACACAACCCCCACACCGGCAATAATCTTGCCTTTAGGGCCCATTCGGGATGCTCCATCAAAGAACATCTGTCACATTCCTCTTCTGAGGTTGCATAAGACTCGAAGACCTCATCGGGGATGTCTTCGTGAAGTTTTGAATGCTCCGGAACTGGATGAGCAGCCAAGAATTCTGCAAGGGCCTGGCCTTTAACCGCCTTCTGAGGCATGAAGATCATGTCGTATTGAGACAATAAAAGTGCCCACTTAGCCAATCTTGAATTCAGTGATCATGGCTTCGTCATAAGAAGACGCAATGGGTTTACTCTGGAGATGACATGTATGGTCTGGCGACCAAATAATGTCGTGTCTTCTGAACAGCAAAGACGAGAGCTAAACACTCTTTCTCGATAGGGTTGTAGCGAGATTCCGCTCCTATGAGAGTTCTGCTCAGATAATAAATGGCCTGCTCGTGGCCATTGTCGTCCTTTTGAGCGAGGAGGGCACCGAGGGAGTAATCCATAGCCTTTACATAAAGCAAGAATGCTTGCCTGATGTAGGGTCCACTAAGACTGGAGGTTTTGTGAGGTACCTCTTGATGTCTTCATAAGCTTCCTGGCAAGCTTGATCCCATACGAAGGAAGCACCCTTTTTCATGAGCCGGGTGAATGATTGACAGCGGCCTGAGAGATTTGCAATGAATCTTCTAATATAGGCCAGTCTGCCTTGCAAGCCTCTAAGCTCTTTGAGATTCCTTGGTGGATGCATGCTCTGGATGGCTTTGACTTTGTCTGGGTCAAGATGAATTCCTTTTGATGTGACAATAAACCTAAGGAACTTGCCACTCGAAACTCCCAAGAAGGATTTTGTCGGATTCATTTTCAGTTGATGAGCCCGCATTATGTCGAACATCGTTCTGAGGTCGCGAAGATGTTCATTCTTGTTGCGGCTTTTGACGGCAATGTCGTCGACATAGCATTCCACCGTTTTTCGGAGATGATCGCGGAAGATCGTACTCATTGCCCGCTGGTAGGTTGCTCCGGCGTTCTTTAGTCCGAAGGGCATTACAGTATAGCAGTATACCCCCAATGGTGTTCGGAACGAAGTATGCTTCTCGTCGTCGGGATACATCGTAATCTAGTTGTACCCTGAAAAGCCGTCCATGAAAGACATTCTTTCGAACCCGCATGTGTTGTCAATCATGACGTCGGTGATGGGCAGTGGGAATTCGTCTTTGGGACAGGCCGTATTGAGATCACGGTAGTCGATGCATATCCGTAATTTCCCGTTCTTTTTGAGGACGGGGACTATATTAGCCACCCAATCTGGATGTTGCTCCTCCCGGATGAAGCCACATGCAATGAGCTTTTGAACTTCGGCTTCGATAGCTTCCATGATGTTCGGGCGAAACCGACGTTGTTGCTGCTTGACTGGCTTGACGTCAGGCTTGATGTTTAGACGGTGCATAGCGACCTGTGGATCAAGTCCGGGCATATCTTCGTAACTCCATGCGAAGACATCTATATACTCTTTTATGAGTATTATCAATTCTTTCCTTTCTATAAGTGATAAGCTTTCACTTATAAAGATGGGTTTGGGATGGTCTTGACTACCCAAGTTGACCTGCATCACCTTGTCTTCAGTGGGTGGCTCGCGCAGTTCGAATCGCTTTTCCCATTGAAGGTCTAACTGCCGGGCCCATGGTTCCTCATCAGTGGCTTCTGCGGGCTCCAATTGACTGCTTGAGGTCATATTAATAGTGAGGTCTTTGAACATTCCTCCTATGCTGATATCGGAGTCCCACTCAGAGGATGAAGCCGAATGTGATGGAGCTGACCCATCGTCCTTGACTTGGACTGTTACTGATGATGTGGGTGTGACGTAACCCAACCCCCTGCGTGTACTATCATAGTAATTTGCAGGCTTCCCTTTAGGCACAAAGTCTGTATCAAACCGCGCCTTCCTTTTCTGAAATTCAGGCCTGCTCCATGCTTCAAGTCGTACCCCATTTTCTTCATAATATAGCGCGCTGGCCGCGCGTAATGAAAGAATTGTGGAGTGTCTGAATCTGAGCTTGAATCTGCAGTTGTGGATCTCCGTGGCCGGTTCTACCGAAGATTATCGGCGGCTGACCTTGTTTGGACGGAGGGATCACCAGTGTGGCCCCTTCTATAGCTTCCATAGATGTGCTGGCCACACTTGGCTCATGTACGGGCACATGCAGAGAGCCATCCGTAATGGATTTAATCGACCCAATACTCGCAGGATAATCAAAAGAAATATTATCATTAATTACCCATTCACTTTCATCCTCTGAAGGAGTATTACATAGGGGATTATTGAGACATGCTATAATTGGTTCACCAGTCAGAATGGCTGGCATGCCTGCTTCGGATTCTGAATCCGCCTCGTTGCCACTTTCCTCATCGTCCGGCAACGGTTCTTTGAGTGCTCCACCGGCCTCTTGATATAGGAGAGCGTCAGTGAAGTAGTTTTCCACCCCTTTGAATGGTTGCCTCTCAGCAAAGACAGTTCGTACTGTCGCATCATCTTCAACATATTTGAAGCATTGATGGAGGGTGGAAGGGACGATCCAGTTGGCATGGATCCATGGCCGTCCCAGCAGCAGGTTATATGATGTGTCAGCATCAATGACATAGCATGTCACTTCTGACTTCAGGCTCCCGATTCTGCAACGGAGTCGAATTTTTCCCAGTGGGTGACTGCTCCCGGCGTTGAAACAGTATATTGTAGTAGTGGTTGCGGACAACCTGTACAGCGGTATGCCGAGAAAGTAGAGAAGCCTTTTGGGGATGATGCTGAGTGCAGACCCCGGATCCACTTGTACCCTCTCAATGCATGTTGAACCGATATATCCGTTGTAGTACAGAGGTCGATCGTGCTTGTTGTCTTAGAAGCATATCTTCCGCTGTGAAGGTAATTGTCACGCCCCGCTTCCCAAAATACGCGGGAATGGAGTCGCGACGAGAGTCGGCGACGTATATACGCAAGGAAATACCCCACGTATATACGCTAAGCCTAAATTAACTTGAACAAGCTATAAATCAGAACCATAAATCATAATCACTACAATAATACATATAAGGCTACACATGATCTCAATGAAATAAGGAATAGAATGAAAGCTAAGTGTGATGTACATGAATCAAGAATAATAGCATGAATAAGAAAATGCAGGAATACCAGAATAAAAAGGGAGGGAGAATCCAGCTCCTCGCATTATGGACGGTCTCAACGGACACATGCACAATAAAAACAAACGTCCAATATCTGGAAGTGCAAATCCAGGATCGTCAGAATGCGACCATGGTGAGTGTGTGTGTAAAGGGGAAAGAGCTCGTGCAGAAGAACAATGTGCATACATCATAATATCAGATAACTGAAAGCACTAAATAATATGATAAACACCGAATAACAACATGTATGTAGAATAAGGCAACTAACATAACTGTAAACAACAACTGACGTTATGGTGTGTAACCTAGCATGTCACTAGTTGTTATACAATCCGGTCATGGTTATAGTTATATGTCTATCACAGTGATATATATGTGTAATCAGGTGATTATGGTCAGTCACAATACATTAACAGTTCATTATCATTTATTATATTAGCGAACACCAATTGCCACCTGTAATAGGCGCATCCCATACTACGCCTACTACACGTGTCAACCAGAGTCCTAAGTTATTGAAACTGATTGGTTGGAGACATTATCCGTGCTTTAGGTGGGTCCCGTACATACCCGGGACCACGGCCTCAGTTTCCTGGCGCTGAACCAGGCCGTACCGCTAGGTACTCAGTAACAGTAACAGTAACAGTAATCTCACTGTGAAAACAGTGGAATAGTAACAGTACAGATGGGATGTCAGTCATCCCCCAGGAACCCTGCAGTGGAACCCTCAGTCGGCTGCGCAACCTGTATCCTAGGTCCACCCAAAATACAGACGCTGTCTCCTCCATCAATTCCCCAACCCCAATGTAAGTTGTACAATTTTTCATTATTATTTATTCAATTCAGTTAAATCAGTCAATGTCCATGTTATCTAGAATACTGGGACGATGCGGTGAACAATATCAGTAACCGTGTATACGATGAACAATAGGACTGTACAGGGTGTTACGGTCAACGATACTTTCCCAGTAACTTTCAGTATCATGAATAATAAGTTTATCAGATAGGTATCATGTATAATCAATGAGGTTACTTAAGTGGTATCGTGATGTTTATCCAGAATCGACTATATAATCTTATGAGGTTTATTCATTTTGCATTTATTCTGGGAACATGAATAATAACTTACGTGCATGAACAGTATTTAAACATAAAATAATATTAATTTGGACATGTTAAAAGTAACTCACATGAAATGATACCGAAATATTCAATAAATAAACAAAGAACACTCACATAAAATAATATCAAAATACTCAAAAAGAAAATAAGAAACACTCACATAAAATAACGCAGTTTCGGAACCGAATAACCGTCTGGTCTTCACTGCAGATGTCTTTAAATCGCCTGTACATCGGGTTCACAACGAGCACTAATGCTAATCGGGTCCGAGTCTCCACTCGCGTCCCAGGGAGGACAAGCTCGGCCACGGGGAATGGCCTGCGGTGATCTCCGGTGACGCAGAGCTCTCGGAGAGTGACGGTGGCTCGCCGGAGGAGAGGAGTGTTCCGGGTTCTGGCAAGGTCTCGCGGAAGAGGGAGAAGCTCTGTGGGTGATCGGCTCGGTGAAAGTTGTCTATTATACAGAATCAATCACAGTTTATAAATCAAAACTGGACAACTTGCACAGCAAAAATAAAGATATACCAAGCATACAACCTTGGTGGATCTACATATTCATCAAGGCCAGAAAACCATATTAAAAATGAATGAACTCATTAAAACTAACACTTGTGAAATTTCACAACCAAAAACCAACTTGAAGGTGTAGCCCCATGCATGCAAAATACCAAGCTGTGTTCTGCTAAAAAGGATGCCAACAAGTTTAGGGACTAAATATTTATAAACGAAGCACAATTGATGAGGGTGTTCTTTAATGGAAAGAATGGGAAAAAACAAGTTTTGCTGGAAATTTCATCCATTTTTGTTATACAGGAGCTGTAGTTTAGTGAAAGAAGTGAGTTTTACTTGGAGAAAACTTCAAACATATAAATAGACATATAGTTTCAATAAAAAGAAAAATATATAAGGTTTTCAAGTGACAGATTTAATCTATAAACTAACCATAATGCTTCCAAAAAGTGAATCTTCAAAAATAAAAAATAAACTTTTTGAATAAGGTTACAAAATGTCGAGAGAAAATCTCCATATGCATGATGTTTAAAATGAAAAATATCCTAAATTATAAACCTTAAACAGATCCCCAAACTATGAAAAAGAAACCAAAACCAAAGATTTCTCAATTAATAAAGAAATTATTATTCGCTAAGTCATCAAACTTACATAGCAAAAGCAAAAGGCTAGGTCTGCATGGTTCTTTGCAACAAGTTCAAACCTCTGATTATAAACAGGGCCTAAGTTAGCATCACTGAACTTAATCTTCATATAATTACACAAAAATAAATAAAATAGAAGGTTAATTTAAAGTTCTTTCTTCTTCTTCTTATCTCTCCATCTATGATGGAAACAAGTTGCACTAATGAACTTGGTTGTTGGAAATGGCTGCAGTACACACACAAAACACGCACTTAACACAAACATTCACATCCATAGACCACACCTAAATATAGCATGCAATAATTTATAAAACACACCCCTAAATACACATATGCAAAGAGTGTGAAAATAACATATCATACTCATATGCACATTAACACCACAAAGAGAGAGGATGAGGAAGAACTCACGGCAAGCAAGGGAGGTGGGGACTCGGCAGGCCTGGGGTTTGGCTCGGCCAAGCTTCATTGTGGTGGAGGGGAAGCCCGTGGAGAGTTGGGTGTTGTGAGTGATGCATGTGAATGGGGTTTTACAGATCTAGTGTCCCACATGAAGCTTCAGGGATCATGCTCCCTGTTGGTAATAAATTCCCCTCCATTACCTTCTTCTGCCAAGTACCTGGAATCTCAAGTTGTACACAAACCCTTCCAAGATCTTAGCTGGAGGAGATGGAGGGGAAAGCTTCGACAGCCAGGTGTGCTGCAATGCTGTGGTGGAGGGAAGGTGGGGGCTCCGGCTTGAAGGAGATGTCGACGGAGCACGACAGTAGCTCGGCATGGAGGACGTGCTACAAAGAGAAGGGGCTGATGCACAAGCCGGGCCAAGGCAGCAGGGAGTCCCGCCTTGGTGCTCAACGGCCAGGGGTGGTGCGCCGCGAGGGGTCCGGGGTTGCCGCGGAGAGGTGGAGAGGGGGGAAAGGAGGTGCGGCAGCAGCATGGTAGATCTAGGGAGGGGGCGGCTGCAGTAGGATGGGATGGAGGATTAAGAAAGAGATTTGTTAGGATGAGGTTCGGGATTTAAGGGAGTAGTTAGGATATCAGATTTAGATAAGATTTGTTAGTTAAGATTAGGATTAGATTATGGTAATTGGGTAATGGGTATTGGGTATCGGGTTAGGCTCCAAATAGGTAAAAGGGTATGAGTAGAATCAGCTAATGGGTTTAGGTTGGATCCAAACAGGCAAGCAGGTAATAGGTTTCGGGTTGAGATAACGGGTTTAGGAATCAATGAAATAGGAATGGGTGTGGACCAAGGGTAAGGAAATGGGCTAACCAAGGAAAACACAACATTAATGAACCATACTAATATCAAATAATTAAGTGATACTAACACAAATAATAATTGACAATTGCTACTATCATTAATAAATAATAAATATAATATTAACACTTAATAATAATTAATAAAATTATGTGCAGTAAAAATAAATACAAAAATAGAAATACTGTATTATTTACTTAGGGATATTACATTCTACCCACCTTATAAAAATTTCATCCTCGAAATTTCATATAAAATGGGGAATGATAAATGAATCAAAATCAAGAGAAACAAACAAGCTTCCAGTCGTCTTACTGGGACACCACGATTCCGCTGCGCGCTCTGATCTCTGCTACCAGCTTCAATATGGAATGACCAATCTCAAGAGACATAATCAAAAAATAGAATCGATAAGAGGAATAGGAATCAAGATGGAACTAAGATTATTCTAAAGGAGAGATGCAATCGGAGAGATCGAAAGATCAAAGAGATAGATTTTCAAGGGGACAATCAATTCCCAGTGGAGTCAATACCATTGTGTGAATCCTATATGTATATTGCAGTGTAATTATAACTCGTTCAAGTTACCGGTAAGAATCAAGTTCGTTTTATATCGAAACCTGGCTCTGATACCAAAAAAAAACCCTGTCACGCCCCGCTTCCCAAAATACGCGGGAATGGAGTCGCGACGAGAGTCGGCGACGTATATACGCAAGGAAAATACCCACGTATATACGCTAAGCCTAAATTAACTTGAACAAGCTATAAATCAGAACCATAAATCATAATAACTGCAATAATACATATAAGGCTACACATGATCTCAATGAAATAAGGAATAGAATGAAAGCTAAGTGTGATGTACATGAATCAAGAATAATAGTATGAATAAAGAAAATGCAGGAATACCAGAATAAAAAGGGAGGGAGAATCCAGCTCCTCGCATTATGGACGGTCTCAACGGACACATGCACAATAAAAACAAACGTCCAATATCTGGACGTGCAAATCCAGGGTCGTCAGAACGCGACCATGGTGAGTGTGTGTGTAAAGGGGAAAGAGCTCGTGCAGAAGAACAATGTGCATACATCATAATATCAGATAACTGAAAGCACTAAATAATATGATAAACACCGAATAACAACATGTATGTAGAATAAGGCAACTAACATAACTGTAAACAACAACTGACGTTATGGTGTGTAACCTAGCATGTCACTAGTTGTTATACAATCCGGTCATGGTTATAGTTATATGTCTATCACAGTGATATATATGTGTAATCAGGTGATTATGGTCAGTCACAATACATTAACAGTTCATTATAATTTATTATGTTAGCGAACACCAATTGCCACCTGTAATAGGCGCATCCCATACTACGCCTACTACACGTGTCAACCAGAGTCCTAAGTTATTGAAACTGATTGTTGGAGACATTATCCGTGCTTTAGGTGGGTCCGTACATACCCAGGACCACGGCCTCAGTTCCTGGCGCTGAACCAGGCCGTACCGCTAGGTACTCAGTAACAGTAACAGTAACAGTAATCTCACTGTGAAAACAGTGGAATAGTAACAGTACAGATGGGATGTCAGTCATCCCCCAGGAACCCTGTAGTGGAACCCTCAGTCGGCTGCGCAACATGTATCCTAGGTCCACCCAAAATACAGACGCTGTCTCCTCCATCAATTTCCCCAACCCCAATGTAAGTTGTACAATTTTTCATTATTATTTATTCAATTCAGTTAAATCAATCAATGTCCATGTTATCTAGAATACTGGGACGATGCGGTGACAGTAACGATAACAGTACAGTAACAGTCAATCAGTAATCGTATACACGGTGAACAATATCAGTAACAGTGAACAGTAACAGTAACCGTGTATACGATGAACAATAGGACTGTACAGGGTGTTACGGTCAACGATACTTTCCCAGTAACTTTCAGTATCATGAATAATAAGTTTATATCATAGGTATCATGTAT
This sequence comes from Agave tequilana, assembly GCA_038442645.1. NCBI lineage: Eukaryota > Viridiplantae > Streptophyta > Magnoliopsida > Asparagales > Asparagaceae > Agave > Agave tequilana. The sequence continues at coordinate 56,173 of JAVJIF010009663.1, read as the reverse complement.
AATCAATGAGGTTACTTAAGTGGTATCGTGATGTTTATCCAGAATCGACTATATAATCTTATGAGGTTTATTCATTTTGCATTTATTCTGGGAACATTAATAACTTACGTGCATGAACAGTATTTAAACATAAAATAACATTAATTTGGAACATGTTAAAAATAACTCACATGAAATGATACCGAAATATTCAATAAATAAACAAAGAACACTCACATAAAATAATATCAAAATACTCAAAAAGAAAATAAGAAACACTCACATAAAATAACGCAGTTTCAGAACCGAATAACCGTCTGGTCTTCACTGCAGATGTCTTTAAATCGCCTGTGCATCGGGTTCACAACGAGCACTAATGCTAATCGGGTCCGGGTCTCCACTCGCGTCCCAGGGAGGACAAGCTCGGCCACGGGGAATGGCCTGCGGTGATCTCCGGTGACGCAGAGCTCTCGGAGAGTGACGGTGGCTCGCCGGAGGAGAGGAGTGTTCCGGGTTCTGGCAAGGTCTCGCGGAAGAGGGAGAAGCTCTGTGGGTGATCGGCTCGGTGAAAGTTGTCTATTATACAGAATCAATCACAGTTTATAAATCAAAACTGGACAACTTGCACAGCAAAAATAAAGATATACCAAGCATACAATCTTGGTGGATCTACATATTCATCAAGGCCAGAAAACCATATTAAAAATGAATGAACTCATTAAAACTAACACTTGTGAAATTTCACAACCAAAAACCAACTTGAAGGTGTAGCCCCATGCATGCAAAATACCAAGCTGTGTTCTGCTAAAAAGGATGCCAACAAGTTTAGGGACTAAATATTTATAAACGAAGCACAATTGATGAGGGTGTTCTTTAATGGAAAGAATGGGAAAAACAAGTTTTGCTGGAAATTTCATCCATTTTTGTTATACAGGAGCTGTAGTTTAGTGAAAGAAGTGAGTTTTACTTGGAGAAAACTTCAAACATATAAATAGACATATAGTTTCAATAAAAAGAAAAATATATAAGGTTTTCAAGTGACAGATTTAATCTATAAACTAACCATAATGCTTCCAAAAAGTGAATCTTCAAAAATAAAAAAAAATAAACTTTTAGAATAAGGTTACAAAATGTCGAGAGAAAATCTCCATATGCATGATGTTTAAAATGAAAAATATCCTAAATTATAAACCTTAAACAGATCCCCAAACTATGAAAAAGAAACCAAACCAAAGATTTCTCAATTAATAAAGAAATTATTATTCGCTAAGTCATCAAACTTACATAGCAAAAGCAAAAGGCTAGGTCTGCATGGTTCTTTGCAACAAGTTCAAACCTCTGATTATAAACAGGGCCTAAGTTAGCATCACTGAACTTAATCTTCATATAATTACACAAAAATAAATAAAATAGAAGGTTAATTTAAAGTTCTTTCTTCTTCTTCTTATCTCTCCATCTATGATGGAAACAAGTTGCACTAATGAACTTGGTTGTTGGAAATGGCTGCAGTACACACACAAAACACGCACTTAACACAAACATTCACATCCATAGACCACACCTAAATATAGCATGCAATAATTTATAAAACACACCCCTAAATACACATATGCAGAGAGTGTGAAAATAACATATCATACTCATATGCACATTAACACCACAAAGAGAGAGGATGAGGAAGAACTCACGGCAAGCAAGGGAGGTGGGGACTCGGCAGGCCTGGGGTTTGGCTCGGCCAAGCTTCATTGTGGTGGAGGGGAAGCCCGTGGAGAGTTGGGTGTTGTGAGTGATGCATGTGAATGGGGTTTTACAGATCTAGTGTCCCACATGAAGCTTCAGGGATCATGCTCCCTGTTGGTAATAAATTCCCCTCCATTACCTTCTTCTGCCAAGTACCTGGAATCTCAAGTTGTACACAAACCCTTCCAAGATCTCAGCTGGAGGAGATGGAGGGGAAAGCTTCGACAGCCAGGTGTGCTGCAATGCTGTGGTGGAGGGAAGGTGGGGGCTCCGGCTTGAAGGAGATGTCGACGGAGCACGACAGTAGCTCGGCATGGAGGACGTGCTACAAAGAGAAGGGGCTGATGCACAAGCCGGGCCAAGGCAGCAGGGAGTCCCGCCTTGGTACTCAACGGCCAGGGGTGGTGCGCCGCGAGGGGTCCGGGGTTGCCGCGGAGAGGTGGAGAGGGGGGAAAGGAGGTGCGGCAGCAGCATGGTAGATCTAGGGAGGGGGCGGCTGCAGTAGGATGGGATGGAGGATTAAGAAAGAGATTTGTTAGGATGAGATTCGGGATTTAAGGGAGTAGTTAGGATATCAGATTTAGATAAGATTTGTTAGTTAAGATTAGGATAAGATTATGGTAATTGGGTAATGGGTATTGGGTATCGGGTTAGGCTCCAAATAGGTAAAAGGGTATGAGTAGAATCAGCTAATGGGTTAGGTTGGATCCAAACAGGTAAGCAGGTAATAGGTTTCGGGTTGAGATAACGGTTTAGGAATCAATGAAATAGGAATGGGTGTGGACCAAGGGTAAGGAAATGGGCTAACCAAGGAAAACACAACATTAATGAACCATACTAATATCAAAATAATTAAGTGATACTAACACAAATAATAATTGACAATTGCTACTATCATTAATAAATAATAAATATAATATTAACACTTAATAATAATTAATAAAATTATGTGCAGTAAAAATAAATACAAAAATAGAAATACTGTATTATTTACTTAGGGATATTACATTCTACCCACCTTATAAAATTTCATCCTCGAAATTTCATATAAAATGGGGAATGATAAATGAATCAAAATTAAGAGAAACAAACAAGCTTCCAGTCGTCTTGCTGGGACACCACGATTCCGCTGCGCGCTCTGATCTCTGCTACCAGCTTCAATATGGAATGACCAATCTCAAGAGACATAATCAAAAAATAGAATCGATAAGAGGAATGGAATCAAGATGGAACTAAGATTATTCTAAAGGAGAGATGCAATCGGAGAGATCGAAAGATCAAAGAGATAGATTTTCAAGGGAGGACAATCAATTCCAGTGGAGTCAATACCATTGTGTGAATCCTATATGTATATTGCAGTGTAATTATAACTCGTTCAAGTTACCGGTAAGAATCAAGTTCGTTTTATATCGAAACCTGGCTCTGATACCAAAAAAACCCTGTCACGCCCCGCTTCCCAAATACGCCGGGAATGGAGTCGCGACGAGAGTCGGCGACGTATATACGCAAGGGAAATACCCCACGTATATACGCTAAGCCTAAATTAACTTGAACAAGCTATAAATCAGAACCATAAATCATAATCACTGCAATAATACATATAAGGCTACACATGATATCAATGAAATAAGGAATAGAATGAAAGCTAAGTGTGATGTACATGAATCAAGAATAATAGCATGAATAAAGAAAATGCAGGAATACAGAATAAAAAGGGAGGGAGAATCCAGCTCCTCGCATTATGGACGGTCTCAACGGACACCTGCACAATAAAAACAAACGTCCAATATCTGGACGTGCAAATCCAGGGTCGTCAGAACGCGACTATGGTGAGTGTGTGTGTAAAGGGGAAAGAGCTCGTGCAGAAGAACAATGTGCATACATCATAATATCAGATAACTGAAAGCACTAAATAATATGATAAACACCGAATAACAACATGTATGTAGAATAAGGCAACTAACATAACTGTAAACAACAACTGACGTTATGGTGTGTAACCTAGCATGTCACTAGTTGTTATACAATCCGGTCATGATTATAGTTATATGTCTATCACAGTGATATATATGTGTAATCAGGTGATTATGGTCAGTCACAATACATTAACAGTTCATTATAATTTATTATGTTAGCGAACACCAATTGCCACCTGTAATAGGCGCATCCCATACTACGCCTACTACACGTGTCAACCAGAGTCCTAAGTTATTGAAACTGATTGGTTGGAGACATTATCCGTGCTTTAGGTGGGTCCCGTACATACCCAGGACCACGGCCTCAGTTTCCTGGCGCTGAACCAGGCCGTACCGCTAGGTACTCAGTAACAGTAACAGTAACAGTAATCTCACTGTGAAAACAGTGGAATAGTAACAGTACAGATGGGATGTCAGTCATCCCCCAGGAACCCTGCAGTGGAACCCTCAGTCGGCTGCGCAACCTGTATCCTAGGTCCACCCAAAATACAGACGCTGTCTCCTCCATCAATTTCCCCAACCCCAATGTAAGTTGTACAATTTTTCATTATTATTTATTCAATTCAGTTAAATCAATCAATGTCCATGTTATCTAGAATACTGGGACGATGCGGTGACAGTAACGATAACAGTACAGTAACAGTCAATCAGTAATCGTATACACGGTGAACAATATCAGTAACAGTGAACAGTAACAGTAACGTGTATACGATGAACAATAGGACTGTACTGGGTGTTACGGTCAACGATACTTTCCCAGTAACTTTCAGTATCATGAATAATAAGTTTATCAGATAGGTATCATGTATAATCAATGAGGTTACTTAAGTGGTATCGTGATGTTTATCCAGAATCGACTATATAATCTTATTAGGTTTATTCATTTTGCATTTATTCTGGGAACATTAATAACTTACGTGCATGAACAGTATTTAAACATAAAATAACATTAATTTGGAACATGTTAAAAATAACTCACATGAAATGATACCGAAATATTCAATAAATAAACAAAGAACACTCACATAAAATAATATCAAAATACTCAAAAAGAAAATAAGAAACACTCACATAAAATAACGCAGTTTCAGAACGAATAACCGTCTGGTCTTCACTGCAGATGTCTTTAAATCGCCTGTGCATCGGGTTCACAACGAGCACTAATGCTAATCGGGTCGGGTCTCCACTCGCGTCCCAGGGAGGACAAGCTCGGCCACGGGGAATGGCCTGCGGTGATCTCCGGTGACGCAGAGCTCTCGGAGAGTGACGGTGGCTCGCCGGAGGAGAGGAGTGTTCGGGTTCTGGCAAGGTCTCGCGGAAGAGGGAGAAGCTCTGTGGGTGATCGGCTCGGTGAAAGTTGTCTATTATACAGAATCAATCACAGTTTATAAATCAAAACTGGACAACTTGCACAGCAAAAATAAAGATATACCAAGCATACAATCTTGGTGGATCTACATATTCATCAAGGCCAGAAAACCATATTAAAAATGAATGAACTCATTAAAACTAACACTTGTGAAATTTCACAACCAAAAACCAACTTGAAGGTGTAGCCCCATGCATGCAAAATACCAAGCTGTGTTCTGCTAAAAAGGATGCCAACAAGTTTAGGGACTAAATATTTATAAACGAAGCACAATTGATGAGGGTGTTCTTTAATGGAAAGAATGGGAAAAACAAGTTTTGCTGGAAATTTCATCCATTTTTGTTATACAGGAGCTGTAGTTTAGTGAAAGAAGTGAGTTTTACTTGGAGAAAACTTCAAACATATAAATAGACATATAGTTTCAATAAAAAGAAAAATATATAAGGTTTTCAAGTGACAGATTTAATCTATAAACTAACCATAATGCTTCCAAAAAGTGAATCTTCAAAAATAAAAAAAAATAAACTTTTAGAATAAGGTTACAAAATGTCGAGAGAAAATCTCCATATGCATGATGTTTAAAATGAAAAATATCCTAAATTATAAACCTTAAACAGATCCCCAAACTATGAAAAAGAAACCAAAACAAAAGATTTCTCAATTAATAAAGAAATTATTATTCGCTAAGTCATCAAAACTTACATAGCAAAAGCAAAAGGCTAGGTCTGCATGGTTCTTTGCAACAAGTTCAAACCTCTGATTATAAACAGGGCCTAAGTTAGCATCACTGAACTTAATCTTCATATAATTACACAAAAATAAATAAAATAGAAGGTTAATTTAAAGTTCTTTCTTCTTCTTCTTATCTCTCCATCTATGATGGAAACAAGTTGCACTAATGAACTTGGTTGTTGGAAATGGCTGCAGTACACACACAAAATACGCACTTAACACAAACATTCACATCCATAGACCACACCTAAATATAGCATGCAATAATTTATAAAAAACACCCTAAATACACATATGCAGAGAGTGTGAAAATAACATATCATACTCATATGCACATTAACACCACAAAGAGAGAGGATGAGGAAGAACTCACGGCAAGCAAGGGAGGTGGGGACTCGGCAGGCCTGGGTTTTGGCTCGGCCAAGCTTCATCGTGGTGGAGGGGAAGCCCGTGGAGAGTTGGGTGTTGTGAGTGATGCATGTGAATGGGGTTTTACAGATCTAGTGTCCCACATGAAGCTTCAGGGATCATGCTCCCTGTTGGTAATAAATTCCCCTCCATTACCTTCTTCTGCCAAGTACCTGGAATCTCAAGTTGTACACAAACCCTTCCAAGATCTCAGCTAAAGGAGATGGAGGGGAAAGCTTCGACAGCCAGGTGTGCTGCAATGCTGTGGTGGAGGGAAGGTGGGGGCTCCGGCTTGAAGGAGATGTCGACGGAGCACGACAGTAGCTCGGCATGGAGGACGTGCTGCAAAGAGAAGGGGCTGATGCACAAGCCGGGCCAAGGCAGCAGGGAGTCCCGCCTTGGTGCTCAACGGCCAGGGGTGGTGCGCCGCGAGGGGTCCGGGGTTGCCGCGGAGAGGTGGAGAGGGGGGAAAGGAGGTGCGGCAGCAGCATGGTAGATCTAGGGAGGGGGCGGCTGCAGTAGGATGGGATGGAGGATTAAGAAAGAGATTTGTTAGGATGAGATTCGGGATTTAAGGGAGTAGTTAGGATATCAGATTTAGATAAGATTTGTTAGTTAAGATTAGGATAAGATTATGGTAATTGGGTAATGGGTATTGGGTATCGGGTTAGGCTCCAAATAGGTAAAAGGGTATGAGTAGAATCAGCTAATGGGTTTGGGTTGGATCCAAACAGGTAAGCAGGTAATAGGTTTCGGGTTGAGATAACCGGTTTAGGAATCAATGAAATAGGAACGGGTGTGGACCAAGGGTAAGGAAATGGGCTAACCAAGGAAAACACAACATTAATGAACCATACTAATATCAAAATAATTAAGTGATACTAACACAAATAATAATTGACAATTGCTACTATCATTAATAAATAATAAATATAATATTAACACTTAATAATAATTAATAAAATTATGTGCAGTAAAAATAAATACAAAAATAGAAATACTGTATTATTTACTTAGGGATATTACAGTAATAGCGGGCACCTTTGATTGTGCATGATGACATTCCGGGCAAGGAGACTGGACGTCGTTGTTAGGGATCTCAGGCATGCATGTCAGAAAGGATTCTGAATTGGCTAGCGCATCCCTGAGTGCTTCTCTTGTTTCTTTTGAGAGGCGAAGGAGCTCGTGTATAGTGATACGAGCTGGAATATTGGCCAGCTGAGCCAATATGTCAAACCGAAAGGGCGTATCAAACCCTTGGCCTGGTGGTTTCTTCAACACGTGATCGAATCGTACCTCCCTAGACCTCTCTTTTCCCTTGATTGGGATTGGAGTGGATGCTGGTACTTGTACTGACGTCGTTTGCTGTTGTGTCTCGTCAGTAGACTTTTCATACTGCCTCAAGTATGATTTTCCGGATCGGGTGCCCGTCTGTTGAGGCGCATCGGTTTGCGCTGCGCAGGCAAGCTTTTCTCCTTCTGAATCACTGAGGGAAGCCGATGTAAGATTGCCGTCGTCTGGCAGGATGGAGATGACATTGCAAGACTTGCCCTTTGAATTGGGCTGCTTTGGATCCCGCTGTACGTCTTTGAAGAGGTCTGGATGTATCCACATGACTTCTCCTGTCTCCAATGTTAAGGGAACAAGACCCTTATTATGTTGAGCTATAGCTGGAGGATGCTTGACTTCCAACCGTGGCGCAGGGGCTGCATAAGTCCCGTCAGGGACTGTGACCTTCGGAGCTTTGCCGAACTCAAGAGTTACCATATTGGCAGTGACTTTCTTTTGCTCCGTCTTCAACGTCAGAACTCCGGCATCGACCAGGGCTTGTATTCTGTCCTTGAGGACATAACACTTGTCAGAAGGATGGTGAATCATCCTATGGTAGAGGCAGTATTTAGGGTCATTTGTGCGCCCTATCTCATTGGGACGCCGAGTATCTGGTAGAGGCAGTATTTAAGTTTATTAACCGTTCAATGTAGTCACGGACAGATTCGCCCTTCCTCTGCACAGTGGAGAGGAGCTTGTCCATGGTCACTTCGGTATCGTCCTCATAGAAACGAGAGAGGAACCGAGTTTCCAGGTCGATCCAGGAGTTGATAGAGCCCGGAGGGAGACTTCGGAACCAGTCAAATGCCACCCCTTTAAGGTGCCAATGAACAGCCTAGCCATGACGGCGTCATTGCTTATAACATTACCAGTCTGAGACCGGAAATAGTAGATGTGCTGATTTGGCGAGCTCTTTCCATCATAGGTATGCAGCGTTGGCGGTTTGAACTTCGGTGGATATGGAACCGAATCCCACTCCAGCGGATAAGGACGGACTGCCCCTACCTTCTTTAATTCATCCCTCTGAGCTAGGGATGCGATTTGAGCCTGGAGGCCCTTAAGGACTTCGGTGTCTAAGGAAGAACCCTCTTTAGATTTCTCCGTCTTTGGCTGCTCATTGCTGAAATATTCCTCCTCATCGTAATTGCTCCCGGCATCATTGTTATTCCGGTTATTGAGGAGTTGAGCGAGCATCTGTTGAATATTGTCCAGAGCCTCTTGCTGAGTCTTGGAAGTTTGCTCCTGAGCTTCCAGGCGCCGACGAAGATCGTCGTTGACGTTATCAGCCATATTGACTGATGCTCTGTTTGTTCGCACCGAGCTAACTATCGCCGAAGAGGCATACCCACTATCTTCATCTTCTTCGTCCGATGATTGGAGTGATTTCCTGGGCTGTGACGAGGCTAGGGCTTTCGAGGAAGAAGGCTGTTCATAAGTGTAGGGTATTGCCGCCCTGGATCTGGTGTTCCGGAAAACACCTTCTTCATGCACCAAGACTTCGCCTAAGCCTGGGCTGTAATCTGGATCTGGGGAGCTGTAGGGGGTGTCGTCAGATGTTTGTCTTCCCCTGCGCAGCTCCCGCCCTCTCCCAGTCATGTTGACGGATACGGAGGGGAGATCTCGCAAGATACTCCTTCTGTGATGCTTCATCGGGGGTTGTACCGATAGTCGATCAAAAATTGACCGTCGTCTTGGAGGCGTGGCGGGGATTAGTCCCAGCCGGCAATGGACCGAGTGGAGTGTCACCAGCTGACATCCCACTTGTCGACAACAGGGGGAAGAGGTTTATCTATCCGTCAACAATTTCCTCAGATCGGACCCGGTTGGGTCTCTGCAATCGAGCGCAAAGGCTCTTTTGGATCGCACATAGGGCGATGTCCTGCTTCTTTTACCCCTGCAGACGGGATTAGCACTGAATAGTGCTTTGGTTCTAGCTTCGCCATCAGACACGAACTTAGTGCTTGACGCACTGGAAAGCGGAGCACGCTGTGGTGCTTTACCCGCTATGCTGCTGCAAAGGTAATTAGCCTTAGATGGTACTTTGGCTTCGGCTTCGCGGTCATGGACCCTGTGCGTACGCTGTGGTACAATAGCTTCGCTCATGAGAACGAGGCCGGCGCGAGGCATTGCTGCTCTTGAATTGGGTGACGGTATGATTGCCGTCTTGATTTTATAATTGGAGCAGACAGGCATCTTGCCTTTTTCTTCGCGAGAGAGGCGCGGTTTAGGCGTAGCTACGCCTGAAGCTTCGGTCGGAGACTTCTGTTTAGGCTTCCATATCCGCCTTGGCAGAGGAGACTTAGGTTCGCAAGGAACTGATTAGCCACACACGAGGCTGAGGGGTGTTGGCAGAATTCTGCTTCCGGTTTCTGATTTAAAACCTTGGTCGTGGAAACCCTCCTATGCTTCCGTGCTCGAAGCATTGGGCCACCCCCAGAGAGGACTTCTTCAAATCTTGCTTGATCGAACTGAACCACCAAGTTCTCACAAGTAAAGGAATCAGACTGCGGACGTGCTTCCTTGTTGCGCCAAATAACCGCAGTAGGTTCGTAGAGAACCTTTTCAGTCTCCGCAGAGACTTTCCTTGAAGATTTAGCCAGAGAAGCTCTGGCTGCACCGGCTTTTCTGAATTCAGAGTTAGACCCGAAGGTCTGTTCGTCGCATTGCGACACTTGATTCTCGGCAGTGGAGAATTTCATCCCCAGCGGAGTCGCCATCTTGTTTTCCATTATGTTTGCAAAGGGCGAAAACTTACAAAAAAGAGTTTGAGGAGCTAAATTATAAGTATTCTTAAAAAGATTACAAGTAGATCTCCTCAGAGATTCTGGAGAAGTGTGCCGATAGGAGTCTGGTCAGCGCGCGACCACTTTGTCCCTTTGACGATGCGAGCGATGAGATTCCCTTCTCGCCTGGTTCGGGGAATCAGAGAACAGAAGGTTGGTAGAACCCTCTTGCTGCTTCTTAAAATCGCCTTCAATAAGGAGTTCCTTCTCGCCTGGTTTCGGAGATTCCTTGAGAAGAAGGACGATGTTAGGGTATCAACACCCTGAATAGAGAAAGCAATTCTCTAAAAGGTCTCTGAATTCGAGAGCACACGATGCGTTGTGAAGAAGCCTCTGCTTGTTGAGTCCTCTCTCTTATCTCGTGCGTCCGTATGCGTCTCTACGTGTGTCTCTCTCCTTGTACCCTTGATGAGCTATTTATAGGGAGAGCAAGGGTATAATCGTCCCTTGAAGATATGGAAACAGATTGAATCAAATCTGTTTAAATCTGGAAAGTAGCCTTACTGCGAGGCTAGAATTGGCAGGTCGGTGGACCTTCTCGATCTGTTTTGATCCTTTCCATATCGTTGGAGGATTTTCCCTGATCTTCTTACTCGTTTTAGAAGAGTGAAGAGATTGTGGCAATCAACTGCCAAATTTGATCTCTGATTTGATCTTAATTGGATTTGATCTGATTAGATCCGATCTCATCTGGAGATTTGATTGGTCAAAGGTTGACCGTGACAGATTCATAGCGGAGCCGTCCGCATTGAGCTCGTAGCGGAGCTAGAGACAGCTTCTGGCAAAGTCCGAAAGAAACCTTTTGGCGGAGCTGGAAGTCCTCTTTGGCAAAGTTGCGAGTTAGCTTCCTGGCGAGGCTTTGGATGGCTTCAAGGCGAAGTCGAGTGATGTTAGCCTCTCAGGCGAGGCTATCCCTTTGGGCTTATGCGATGCTAAGTGCTAGCACCTTAGACCTGCTGAGGTCTGTTTAGAAACAATCCGGGTTCACTGTCTGCTTGCTGGATCAGTGGAGTCCAAGTTGCTTCTTTGTCCCTCGGAGATGGGTGAAAATTGGTCTTCAGCTCGTCTGTCACTTGTCTTTTGTAAATGTCAACAAGTTTAGACATTGTTTAGACCAATAAGAATCTTGTCTTTTTTAAGTGTCAACAGTATCAAGTCTAAAATGGTCAAACATAGGAGGGCTATCCATGAGTGCAAACTAAATGAGTGCAAATGAAAATGCAAATGAAGATTAGCAAATCAAGATCTCACTCCTAGGTGGTTAAACCTAAATATCAGGAGCGTAGGCTCTGATACCAATTGAAATCACCTAGAGGGGGGTGAATAGGTGATATAGCTAATCTATGATCTCAATGATGAATTTAAAAACTTAATGCAATACACTCAAGTGCAATCAACAAGTGATGCACACACAACCAAGCCAAGCAATTATGAATGCACAATATGAATAGTTGCAAGGCACAAAGTAAAGAGAGGGATAGAGAGAGTCAATGGATCAAGCGCAAACAACAAGATATGTTTCGAGGTTCGAGCACCAAGCTCTACATCCCCGCCTTCGACACACGAAGGATTTCTAATCCACTAGCTAGTCCACAAAGAACTCTCACAAGGAGTACCCAACTCCTCTCTTTACAACCACAACCTCCTCCTTGAGGCAAGCTCTAATCTAACAAAACAATCACCTCACAACTTGAGGGATTAGCACAAAGCAAATAAGGATCACCTCACCACTTGAGGGATACAACCCAATAGCACAACCTCCTCAACACAATGAGGGAAAGGCACAAAGCCAAGCTAAGTTAGGGTTTATAACTTGGTGGTCTAACAAACAACCACAAATAATTTCTTTCTCCCACACAAAGATCCTATAGAAGAGATAGTAGATTTAGCTCAAGTGTGGAGAAAACTAATGGAATGGAAATCAAAATCACAAAGAAAAATCCTTGGGAAAAACTGAAACCAAGATATAGAAGTTCAATCAAAATCTTTTCCCAAAAACCCTTTTCTTTAGTTTTCCAAACCCTAACAAAAACTCCAAATTGATTGTTCAATTTGAGTCCCAAAACTTCTTTTGATTGCTGTGAAAACACCAAAGAGTAAGAAAAAATTCGCACAAAAATCTTAGAGAAAACAGGCTATGAATGGGGTATTTATAGCCCCCAGAAAAATATAGCCGTTGGCAGCAGAATCTGCCAAAAATGCACTACCGGTCGACCGGCCGGTCGACCGTCCAACGGTCAAATTCTGCCCGTTGCCAGCTAAAGGTCGACCGCCCGGTCGACCGAAACAAACAGAGACTAGCCTGCATGCAGTCGGTCGACCCTACGGTCGGCCGGCCCAATAGGCAGCCAGCGTGCACGTATCCATGCACGTCGGTCGACCCGAACGGTCGACCGGCTACTTGGTGCGGCCGACCGTTCGGGTCAACCGACCTAGCCTGGCAGAGGCTGTTCTGGTCAGCAAAAACATGGTGAAAATAATTTTAAAACTTCTAGTTAATCTTGTAAAAATTCCAAAAAATAGTTTTAACATTTTGCATTGATATATAAACATGTGATAAAGATTTTAACTCAAATATCATGCATTTTGAACTATTTTTGTATCTTACCATTTTTACCAAAAACCAAAAACCGTATTTTCTAAAACTTAGATTTTTGAATAGAAAATACATTTTGTCCAAAACTCATCCAAATACAAAAACATGATATTTAAACATTTTGAAGCATGATGCATATGGATAAAAATCCAATATACATGAAACATATACATATCATAGTTTTTGTCAATAATTCCAAAATGTGTTTTGTTAAAAATACCAAAACATAAAACACATGAAATAGACTATCAAACTAAGTTTGTCAAAGAAGATGAAGCATGCATGTATATAGAACAAATCTAATATGCATTAAACCATGTAAGCTTGTTTTGATATAATATCTATTCATGCAAACCAAGATTGGTTAAACCAAAAACCGAAAACCAAAACATGAAACGTGTGTGTTGTGAACTTGAGCATATCATACTATTCTAATCTTTACAATTTGGATCTAAACACAAAACTAAACTATGGTACCGATGTCTTCTTGTAGAGCGCAATCTCCAAGCCGACTCGATCCAAAACTCTTTGATCCACCGAGCAAGTGCTATATATGATCTTTGACGCTCGGGCTCTTGAATCACCATGTGAAAGCTTCCAAACTATCTTGTTGAAGCTAATCACCAACTAATAACTTGATTAATGATCTGAAATTAAATAACACAAGATTATTAGTACACATAACTACATGAGTTAATCATCATCAAAACTAGAGTGGAAGGCCTTTGGGCAAACACTATATTCCGAGTCGGTTTGCTCGTCAGTTTGGGTATGACCAACTGTACGTAGGTAATCCGAACAGTAACCTGGCCTTCATGGGGAGCCTCATCGATGGAGCTCGTGCCTGGCAGTTTTATATTGCTGGCTATACTAAGACGCGGCTGTGCATGCTGCTGAGGACCCTGAATCTTCTGACGACCTTGGGATTCTGCCAGTGGTATAGAACTTCGAACTCCACTCTAACTGGATTTTCTATTAATTCCTTTTGTGTGAAGTTGATCTCTCAGCGGCTGAAGTGGAAGGTCACTGAGAGAAGCGAGGGTAAGAGGGTCCGCGTGCCAGGCCTCGGGGAATTCATTGCTGTTGATGATAGCGAGGCCTCAGACGTAGGAAGTCCCCGCTTTGAAGGGGATACAGGTGCTTGGGCTCCAGCAGCTGCTTCTGGTGGGGTAGGCACAGCCCCCATGGAAGATATAGAGGTGGAGGAGTTAGAGGAAGAAGATCCCGATGTCCATTTCAAACGAAAGCGGCAAGGCAGATCTCGCAGGAAGAGGGTAGTGAAGAAGCCTCGTTGCTATGCTCCTACTGTTATTCAGAGGGCGAATCATCTGCAGTGCCTCCTCCTCCTACTCCATTAGTCATTAAGCTGTTAGCTCCTAGGCAGACCGCTGGTAAAGCTATCCCGGACCCGAGTAAGATCAGCTCCGTTCTTGCAATACACTCTTATATATTACATATAGCTCATTGTTTACTTCATGACTCAGGAACCGAGGCGGAGAGAGACCCGAGAGCCGAGGTCATAGGAGAACAGGGGGAGCATTATGATCCCCTGCTCACTTATAGAGAAGGCGATGAGGCTAGCTATTTTGCTGTCTCGGAAGAATCTGGAGGTGATGCGGCCGATGTAGGTCCTTCAGGTGCTGGGACCTCAAAAGTAAGTCCCATAGCTTCCAGCTCTTTTGGGTGGACCACAGAGGGTTCGGCGAGTGAAGGTGGGCCGGCCGTCCGTGTTGATTCTGCCAAAAATTTTCCCATGGAGCCTGAGAGGACTGAAGTCATTGTCGAGGGATTTCAGAGAGAGACTGCGGCCAAGGCAGTTGAGGTGATGCCATCTTTTGGTAACATTTTGCTCTTTCGTGAGTAATTTTCTCGTGATAATCGTTACGCCTTACTTAATCAAAGTTTAATCATGGTGCCCCACCATTGGGCGCATCGACTTCAAGGGGACCAACCAGTCTCCCTGAGGGACTCAGGGGTGAAACAAGTACTTTGACCGCGGCGGATGCTGCTGAGTTGGATGTTTTGTATCATGACCTGCCCTCTTATCAGCCCGAACTGGCCAGAGAAAAGGGGATTGAGGGAACAATAGTCACGGAACCAACCTCACTTTCAACTATATCGGTAAGTGAGATGCCATTGGTTTTGCCTGTGCCGCCTATCTTGCTAAGCGCGGAGCTGAAGGTGATTACCAGTCCTACTTCTCCAATACTGGTGGTTGAGCCAACTCTCTCAGAAATAGTCACTAGCCCTACTTCGGTTGTGGCTAGTGTACTGGTTTCAATGAGGACTCCTCCGAGATCACTGGCGATCCCTCATATTGCTCCAGCCAGTGCTTTTACTATTCCTTCCACAGTTATGTCAGTAAAACCGGTGGAAGCTTTGTCTTCAGAGGCTACTCGTTCACCGGGAGTAGTTGAGGCCGAGAATGAATTCGTGGCTGAGTTAGTTGACAACTTTTATAAGGGCTTAAAGTGATCCTTTGCTTTGGTCTTGAAGGGCTCGACTACCTCATTCTCTGCTTTAAAGGTGGTCCTCTCCTGAAGCATTGACAGTATCCGAGACTTTGGAGGGAATGACCAGGCCGCCACATTGGAGCTTCTGGTGGACAGGCTTGAGAGGGATATGGACGAATGGCGCCGTCTTAGCCATTCAGACCTGGAGTCTTTAGTTAATGAACAGCTTGCGCACCTTGTTGCTCAAATGCGTGAAGCCCATCTCACCGCTCAAGAAGCAGCTAAGGCAATTTTCTCCGACTTGAAATCCTTAGAGATGAGGAGAGTAGAACTTGAGAACGCCATAGATGCTTCTAACAGCGCTTTTCTTGACGTTGAGGATAAGATTGAAAAGGCCAAGGAAATGATCAGGAAGGCTAATCTTCTTTTGTCCAAGACTGAACCGGTGCGTCTTGAAGAGATTGCTCGGCTAGAGCAGCTTAAGGCCCAGAATGATGAAGTCTTGCAACATGAGCTAGAGCAGAGAGTAACTTTGGCTGAAATTGAGGCTCATCTGGCCCAGACAGCGAGCTTTAATGAGGTCGAGTTAAGGTCGCAGGCTCTTATCAGGGCTGCTGAGGAGAGGAAGAATAGGCTGGCCACTCTTGAAGAACGGATCAAATCCTATGAAGCACCCTCGTAGCTTGTAATCCGTGTATCCATGTATACCTCTTTTGGAATCAAATAAAAAGTAATTTTATTTAGCTCCCCTATTGCATTTCCAACTTGTTTTATTTTTCTGAATTTTTAATCCTTATTTTCAAGTTGTTGTTACAATCCTCAAAAGGAAGCGGAATAACGGTATAACTAACCTAATCAGTAGCGATAAACTGATAGTGTTAGTCACACATTAAAATAAATAGTCCTTACTGGACTAAAAGATGAGAGTTGGCTATCTGTCGGTTCAGAGGTCACAGGGACATAACCGATTGTGAAGCCACCAAGCTCAAAATTTGTCATTCAGAGGTGACAAACTGGACATGATGACAAAGAAATAGTTCCTACTGGACTGAAAGATGAGACTTGTCTATCTGTCAGTTCAGAGGTCACAGAGACATAACCGATTGAGAAGCCACCAAGCTCAAAATTTTGTCATTCAGAGGTGACGAACTGGACATGATGACAAAGGAATAGTCCCTACTGGACTGAAAGATGAGAGTTGGCTATCTGTCGGTTCAGAGGTCACAGGGACGTAACCGATTGAGAAGCCACCAAGCTCAAAATTTTATCATTCAGAGGTGACGAACTGAACATGATGACAAAGGAATAGTCCCTACTGGACTGAAAGATGAGACTTGACTATCTGTCGGTTCAGAGGTCGCAGGGACATAACCGATTGAGAAGCTACCAAGCTCAAAATTTTGTCATTCAGAGGTGATGAACTGGACATGATGACAAAGAAATAGTCCCTACTGGATTGAAAGATGAGACTTGGCTATCTGTCAGTTCAGAGGTCGCAGGGACGTAACTGATTGAGAAGCTACCAAGCTTAAAATTTTGTCATTCAGAAGTGACGAACTGGACATAATGACAAAGGAATAGTCCCATCGGGGAAATAGGATTTAATTATGAACTCCATGGGGATTTTGATATCTCCTTCGGATGTTATTTGGAAGAAATTGTCAGAGGTATATTGTTAACGTGACAACCAGAAAAGTCCACTGAGGACTGAGTGGAAAACAATAGACTTTGAAGGAAGTCTACTAGAAACTCGTTGGGGAGTTAGAAAATAATCCCATAAGAGATTACATGTCAGAGGTGATCGTTAACGTGACAAAAAGAACTCCGTGGGGATTTGTAAAGCAATTTATCAGAGGTGTGATGTTGACTTGACAAGGATTCATTTACTGTTAGAGGTGCTTGAACATAATAGTAATTCGTGTGGGCTTGTCGTCCTACTAAAGAGAATGACCAGTGGGGTTTATTTACTGGGGATATTGGTTTTATCCGTTGGGAGTAGATTATAGTCTTGCTACCAGAGGTTTAGTGTTAACATGATAGGTTAGACTCATCATTTTGCAAGAGATATGAATACCTTTATATGTGGTCTCACCATTCGATGGATGGGAATTGGTAAGTGATTTTGGAGAGAGAATCAAATGGGAACAGGTCCCTTAGAATTTTTAGCAAATCCTCAGTTGTTAACGGATTTGGTACGCCTTTACTAACTACCATTTGAGTCGGGCTAACCATGCTACTCCCCTCAGCATGATGAGTTGTCGAGGACTTATGTTGGGCTTAAAGGCCAACATTTTCCTTTATCCTTAACCGTTAGAGGTGTTAGATTATTTGGTTACTGTATTTGTAACCTTGATTATTCTTTGAGACAACCAGTGTACGATCCGCTCTATACTGGTTTATGGTTATATGTCTCGTTTAGAGAAAGAGAGGAGCGGTCCTTCCGTATATCTTGGATTTGAAGGTCTTGATCAGAGGTGTAATGTTAACTTGATCATGAAAAGGATCCGATCAAGGATAATATTTTTTTAAGAACCTGTCGTTGATTGGCATCATGAGTAAATCACCATCTGAAGTCATAAGGCGATATGCCCCGTTTGAATAGACTGTTTCTATTACAAACGGCCCTTCCCATTTGGGCTGAAATTTGCCTTTGATTTTGTGCGTCATGATCATCGGTCGTCTGACGGCTAAAGCTAAATCTCCTTTATGGAAGACTCTTTGCTTGACCTTCTTATTGAAGGATTTTAAGATCCGAGCTTGATACAACTCAATGTACTGCTGAGCTTGTAACCGCTTCTCATCTAGGGCTTCGAGCTCTTGAAGACGCAACCGATCATTGTCCTCTGTTGTCATCTTAGTCATTAAAGCGACTCGCAATGATGGCATCTAGATTTCTAATGATATGATCGCTTCGCACCCATACACCAGGAAAAAAGGCGTATTGCCTGTGGGGGTCCGAACCGTGGTTCGGTAGGCCCAAAGACATTCACTAAGCTTCTCATTCCAGTCTCGCTTATTTGATGAAACAAATTTTTTGAGTAGCTTAATGATTGTCTTGTTGAATGCTTCTGCCAAGCCGTTAGCGGTGGGGTTATAAGCAGTTGATGCCACATTCTGAATTTGGTATTTATCACAGAACTGATAGAATTCCTGGCTCGCAAATTGGGGACCATTATCATGGATGATCCACCTAGGGACATCAAATCGATGGATGACATGGTGTCTGATAAAATTAACCACGTTAGAAGTTTTAACTTCAACTAGAGGTATAGCTTCTGCCCACTTTGAAAAGTAATCAGTTATCGCTAGGATAAACCGGTGTCCTTTTGTCAAAGAAGGACTGATTGGCCCTACGACATCGATTCCCCATGCTTCAAATGGCCATGAAGCAACGGTTGGATGGAGTAACTCTGAGGGCTGATGTATGAAGTCTGCATAGATTTGGCAGGCTCTACACTTTCGTGCATATTGGATGGCATCGGCTATCATGGTTGGCCAATAATATCCAAGCCTGTGCAATCGGTCTTTAAGTTTTGGACCTGGTTGATGAGCTCCGCATATGCCGTCGTTCGCTTCTTTAAGCACTTCCTGTGCTTCTAAATTGGAAAGGCAAAATAGGAGGATACCGTCATACGAGCAACGGTAAAGTGTCTTTACTATAGGATCATAGTAAAAATGGGGAGACCTTCATCTGATGGATGTCGCTTCTTTAGGGTCGTCTGGCAGTAAACCATGCAGAGCATAGTCGATGAGGGAAAATCGCTAATCTCTCGGTTCAAGATCCGTTGAGATATTATAGACCTCTATGGTTCTCAACATATGTTTAGAGCAGACAAGGTGTCGAGTCGCTACTGTAAGGTGATACTCGGTGTCGACTGGTAAGGCTAGCGTTGTTGTTAATGCAGCCAGAGCATCGGCCCTAGTGTTCTGGGATTGAGAAACGTGACCGATGTAAAAGCCATCAAACAGATTAGCCATTTCGATGACCGCGTGATAATAAGGTACCAAATCTTCGTGACGGACCTCATATTCGCCTTTAACCTGATTGATAATCAGTTTTGAATCGCCATAAGCTTCAAGGTAGCATACCCCCATTTCATGAGCGAGCTGAAGGCCAATAAGTAGAGCATTGTATTCTGTCACATTGTTGGAGCATGATTCCGTCAGAGAAAATGCTCTAGGAAGGACATGATTTTGTGGAGAGATAAACACAACCCACACAACGGCAATGATCCTGCCTTTAGGGCCTATTCGTGATGCTCCATCAAAGAACATCTGCCAAACTTCATCCTCTGAAGTTATATTAGATTCAAAGACTTCATCTGGAATGTCTTCATGAAGTTTTGAGCTTTCCAGAACCGGATGAGCAGCCAAGAACTCTGCAAGTGCCTGGCCTTTAACCGCCTTCTGAGGGACAAAGAGCATGTCGTACTGAGACAAAAGAAGAGCCTACTTAGCTAATCTTGAATTTAATGATCCTGGTTTCGTCATGAGAAGACGCAAAGGGTTCACTCTGGAAATGACATGTATGGTTTGGCCGACCAAATAATGTCGTGTCTTCTGAACAGCAAAGACAAGAGCTAAGCATTCCTTCTCAATAGGATTATAGTGAGATTCCGCCCCTATCAGAGTCCTACTCAGAGAATAAATAGCTTGTTCGTGACCATTATCGTCTTTTTGGGCAAGCAGAGCACCGAGAGAATGGTCCATAGCTTTCACATAAAGCAGGAACTATTTTCCTGATGTGGGAGCTACTAAGACTGGAGGTTTTGTGAGATATCTTTTGATATCTTTGTAAGCTTCTTGACAAGCTTGATCCCATACAAAAGAAACACTATTTT
Source organism: Agave tequilana (assembly GCA_038442645.1). NCBI lineage: Eukaryota > Viridiplantae > Streptophyta > Magnoliopsida > Asparagales > Asparagaceae > Agave > Agave tequilana. The sequence goes on along the minus strand of JAVJIF010009663.1, from coordinate 35,967 downwards.
TCATGAGTCGGGTAAACGGTTGACAGTGGCCTGAGAGATTTGCGATGAATCTTCTGATATAAGCCAGTTTACCTTGCAAGCCTCTAAGTTCTTTGAGATTCTTAGGTAGATGCATGTTCTGAATGGCTTTGACTTTGTCCGGGATAAGATGAATTCCTTTTGATGTAACAATAAATCCAAGGAACTTGCCACTCGAAACCCCCAAGAAGGATTTTGTCGGATTCATTTTCAGTTGATGAGCCCGCATTATGTTGAACGTCGTCCTCAAGTCGTGAAGGTGGTCATTCTTATCACGACTTTTGACAGCAATGTCGTCGACATAACATTCTACCATCTTTCGGAGATGGTCGCGAAAGATTGTATTCATTACCTGCTGATAAGTTGCTTTCGCGTTCTTTAATCCGAGGGCATCACGGTATAACAGTATACCCCCAACGGTGTCCAGAATGAAGTATGTTTTTCATCCCCTGGATACATCTTAATTTGATTATACCCTGAAAAGCTGTCCATGAAAGACATCCTTTCGAATCCATAGGTATTGTCAATCATGACATCGGTGATAGGCAGTAGGAATTCATCTTTAGGACAGGTTGTATTGAGATCACTCTAGTCAATGCAGATCAGTATTTTCTCATTCTTCTTGAGAACGGAACGATATTAGCAACCCAATCTGGATGCTGTTCCTCCCGTATGAAGCCGCATGCAATGAGCTTATGAACTTCGACTTCAATAGCCTCCATAATGTTCGGACGAAACCGGCGTTGCTGCTGCTTGACTGGCTTGGCGTCAGGTCTGATGTTCAGACGATGCATGGCCACTTGTGGATCAAATCCGGGCATGTCTTCGTAGTTCCATGCAAAGACATCTATATACTCCTTTATAAGTATCATCAATTCTTCTCTTTCTGTGAGTGATAAGCTTTTACTTATAAAGGTGGGCTTAGGGTGATCTTGACTACCCAAGTTAACCTGGATCACCTTATCTTCAGTAGGTGATTCGCGTTATTCGAATCGCTTTTCCCACTGGAGATCCAATTGCTGAGCCCATGGTTCCTCATCAATAACTTCTGCGGGCTCTAATTGGTTGCTTGAAGTCATATTAACAGTGAGTTCTTTGAGCACCGTTCTCACACTGACGTCCGAGTCCCATTCAGAAGAAGAGGCAGAGTGCGATGGGATTGGTTTGTTATCTTCGGATTGAACCGTTACTGGCGGTTGATTGCTAAAAGAAAGAACAATCAAAGAGTTTAAGAGTTTACCGTGTAGCTTGTGGCTAACGGGTCGTGTCCACGAGGAGGAATGTGATGGAAGCGTTTCGGTGAATTGCTTTAAAACAAAGAATAGGATTTGTTTGGTTTTTATGGAAAAGAGGACGGAAAGAAAGAGATGATTAACAGAGAAATTGCAACTTTTTAGAAAAGGTTTTGGAAAGTTGTTTTGTTGTTTTATAAAAGCTTGAAGGTGATTTAGAAAGCTTGAGAGTTGTTTTGTTGTTTTATAATAAGAAAGCAAATCTGGGCTCACTATCTCACTACTCAATTGTTCATTCTTCCATTAAAATATCAAGTGCCTCAAAGTGATCATTTGCAAAACTTAAAGTTAATTTTTAGAAAGCTTTAAGCAAAACACATAAGATGGTTGGAAGAGTGTAGCCTTTTCTTCGAGAAATCGTTAGAATTTGAATATTAAATCATCAAGCGCGAAGAAGCAAGAATGAAGTAAAAACAATTCAAAAGATTTTCATGAAAGAAGTGAGAGTTCAACAATCCAAACCCATCCTCATGTGCCTTCAAGAACACTTTCATAAAGAAAGGCTTTTAAGTGAGGCATGCATATGATTCATTGGGTCTTTTTCTTTTAAAAACAGAAGAGAAGAAGAACAAGAGAGAGTTATGATAGCTAGCCCAGAAAACCATTTAGTTACTCATAGAAAACAATGAAGAAGAAAGCATAGAAATAATGCAAACCATACCGTACTGCAAGTGGAAGAAAACTTGGCTCGACTTTTGTATTGACGTCACTTCAATCTTCAAGTACAAGCACTCAAATCCTCTCTCTCACAAGTTTTGATACTGGACTACAAAGTAAATAACAAGATTACAAGTTTTGTGCTAGCTAACAAAGAGCCTAAATCCTAAGAAAATAAACACAAAACTTAATCCTAGTCTTCTTTTTTTTCCTTGCTGAAACTAGATTTATAGCCAAAAACCAAACGAGGAGGATCCCGGGAAGATTGGGGGAGCAAACGCTCCCCCAACTGCCACAAGATAGCCGCGGAAATGTGGCTTGGGCCACGTTTCCGCGGCCCTAGTGTGGCCAGATGGCCACACCCAGTTGGGTGGAATTGCTGCTTTGGTGGATATCCCGTATCATCTTCTAGTTTTCTTGTTCTGCTCCAAACGTTGACGAAACAGCCTTTGATTGTGTGGCTTCAACCGCTCGATTCAGGGAGGATTCTTCTCAACCTCTTGATATGCCAAGATTTAGCCCTGATTTCTTCATTTCGAATTTATTCTGAATTAATTCAGAATTTGGTGGGCTTTTGGGCTTGTTTCTCTTTTCTTTCTTTATGCACTTGGGCCTACATTTAGCAAAGAAAAAGAAAACTTATTAATAGGATTTATTAGCTAAAACGCATAGTAAGGTGACAATGTAAATGTAACATATGTGACTAATCACACCCCCACACTTATCTTTTGCTCGCCCTCGAGCAAAACATCAGACTAATTCTAATCAATTATTAGACCACTTTCGCAGGTCACTCGATTGCACTTAGCATGTGCAACAAGCTGTTAAACCTCTAGGTTACCCCTAGAGGATGAGTTTTGTCTCGTGAGGGTTTTCAGCAGATTGCACCCACAAAATCCAAAAAGAAAGAGAAAAAAGTTAGTATTTTCGAAAAGCATTTTGAGAAGAGAAAATATTTGAAGTATATTTGTAAGGCTTTAAGTAATCGATAAGTTATAGGAATATCAAATTTTTCATTCCTAAACTTAGTCTCTATTCAAAAACATGTCATCAATTAAAGTAAGGCGTCAAATTGTACTTCTCATGTAGTCTATTAATTTATCCTGAGTCGTATGCACCATAGTGACTGTGAAGTTGACTAAGGGTTTTTTAACATTAACTCCTATGCCTTATATTTATTTATTTTTGGTGAAAATTTATTCCTCAATTTCATTAGGCTTTCTAATCTGCCCATGTAACGAGCATTCAGTCGGTGACACCCAAACCGGACAGTTTAGGACACCAGGTGAGAAAACACCCCTAAGGACTTAAACACTCGCGCAGATAAGGCCACGAAACTAAGATTTTTATTTATACGATGTACCCCTTTCAGGCGTGAATACTTATGTTTCATGAGGCATAAATACCCAGCTTAATCAGAGGATTTATATACACATTTTTTTTCAAACTTATCTAATTATCTTTTGCATAAATACTAAGGCTTGCTTAGGCCAAAGCACCTAGCTAATCAATAATTAGACTTGTTTTTTTTTCATAATACTTTTTTTATAAGGCATAAGAGTCTCTGTTTTTAAACCCCAAGTGTGTAAGTGTATTTAGTGTGCATATGTCATCAAGGTAAATATCAAGACTAAATTACTTTCACAAATTTTCTTCCTGACCCTAAAAATCAAACAAGTTATCTTATTTTGACCAAGTGTAAGAAATCCTAATTATGATTCTCCTATTCCTTAAAATTGACTTAATTTCTTACAAAAAATATATCAAAATATTGTCTACCCCTTTCAAAAAGTTTTTTTTTTGTTTTTTTATATATATATTTTTTCTTTTTCTATTTTTATTAGTTAGTCATGTTAGAACCCTTCCCCACACTTATCTCATACATTATCCCCAATGTATGAAAGAAATGTGTAAAAGCATGAAATAAAATGGAAAGGAGGAAAGTTACCGATACACTGGGTCAAAAAGACCCATTGTCGTTTCATTTATCGGCACTGATTCTAAGAAAGGTTTAAGGCGTTGACCATTTACCTTAAAGTTATTTCCATTCTTGGTGTCACTGATCTCAACTGCACCGTGGAAACACGGTTTTTACAACGAATGGCCCAGTCCATCTCGATTTCAATTTTCCTAGAAAAAGATGAAGCCTAGAATTATAAAGTAAGACTTTTTGTCCAGGCTGGCTGACTTTCTCTTCTTGGTGCACATGTCCTTAAGAAACTTAGCATAGGAAGGAACTTGTTGAATGGCATCAAGAAGTGGCACATTTATCTTCACTTGGTTAAATATATCGATTATCTTGTCCATGTGAGGATTTTGCTTGTTATTTTTCAGCCTATTAGGAAATGGTACTATAGGCTGGTGCACCTAGCTGGCTGACTTGTCTTTTTCAGATTCGTCAGAATTGGAAGAAATTGGATTAGATGAGGTGGAAGCTTGATTTTGGTTGTGCTGCATGGGATAGATTGGTGTTGACACTTGGTTATCAACTCTCTTTCCTGACCTTAATGTATGAATAGCATTACATTGATTGAATGAATGATCCTCAGCCAAATGAGCTTGTTGAGAATTCCTCGGATTGGTGACTGGCTGACTAGGCAGGGTACCCTTTTGTCTCTCATTCTGTGGAGTGGCTAGTTGACTCATTTGAACCTCTAACCTCTGGAGAGTTTGCATGAGAGAATCTTAGTTTTTTATATATCTCTCCATGTTTCTTTCAAAGTCAGTCATTCTTCTTTCTAATTGAGGATTCTGGAAGGAGGATTGTGGAGCTTGGTTGGAAAGTTCTGTTGATAATTCAGAAAGTTTGGTGGATGTTGGGAGAATTATTATGAAAATTGGAGAAGTTGGGTTGATGATTGGAAGAATTATTACCATGATGGAAGTGGCTAGCATGATTTGATCGTGAATGGTCAGAGTTATTTTGGCTCCATGAGAAATTAGAGTGATTTCTCCAGCCAGGATTGTACGTGAGTGCGTAAGGGTTATTGTTCGGCCTTGAAAAGGCCGCATTCATCGGTTCATGGTAGGGTTGCTGAGCCTGAAACATAGGGCACTCAAACACATGATTCATGGCTTGACAGTAAGTGCAGCCCGGGGTTGGAAATTGGTTCGGGCTGACTTGATTGATTGGACTTGGTTCTTTCGTTTCTAGAGCTTCCAGTCTTCTAGCCAGGTTAGCTAACTTAGCCTCATTGGTGATGGATGATTTGATAGAATGGAGACCTCCTTTTGAAGAGATGGAGTTAGGATTCCTAGAGGTCTCACTAGCAGATTCCTATTGGATGGTCTTCTCAGCTAGATTTTTATACAAATCTCATCCTTCATCTTCATCTTTCTACAAGAAACCCCTTGGCACATACTTTCTAAGAGGGTTTTGATGGAATAGTCTAAACCGTCATAAAGAATTTGGCACTATCGCCATTTCTCTATTCCATGATGTGGACATTGGACAAGGAGGTCTTTCAAGCATTCAAAGTACCTCCAGAACGGTTTACTAGGTTCTTGCTTGAATTGCATGATCGTCTTCCTAATTAGAGCAGTTTTATGGATTGGATAGAATTTCTTCAAGAAGACCTTGATGAAACCATCCCAGGATGTGATAGAACGGGCGCTAAGCTGTAGAGCCACTTCTTTGCTAGGTCTTTTAGTGCAAAAGGGACAATTCTCAACCTAATAGCATCGTCTACAAGGTGTGAGATTTTCATCATTAGACATACTTCCTCAAATTCTCTTATAAAGAAGTAGGCATCTTCGGACTCTAGGCCATGAAACTTGGGGAGTGTGTTGATGAACTGAGGCTTGAGCTCAAAATTGTATTCACCAACCGATGGAAGTAGAATGCAAGATGGAAGTGAGGTTCTAATGAGATAGAACCTATCCTGTAGTGATGTTGATTGAGCCATTACCGGATCTGGTCTTGATTCAAACTTGGGTGGTGATGTGTTTCTAGTCAACCTAGATGAATTCTCTCGACCACACTTGCATACACAAACACAATCACAATCACAAACAAGTTCAACCAACAGTCAACAATAGAAATCAACCAAGCCTAGTCTAAGGTAACCTCGACCTAGACAACTCCTAACTAGTTGATTGTCCACAGGAGGTAGAATGTAGACTTTGACCACAAGCTAATCAGCCAGGTCAGGGCAAGATTGGTGGGAGGTTATCTATCAAAGACGTTTCTTAATTAAGTAACCACCAATCTTTAGGCTTTCGGCCCTTAATCCCCTTCCTAGACACTGATTTGGCAGGAGTCAATTTACAACACCTTCCCTCTTTAGGATAATCTCCTAGTGAGTTCGAGATGTCCCTAAGGCCAGCGTCTATCAGATTTTACTTAGGCTTAGGTTTGTGAGTGCTTGGAATCTGATTTTTGGGCTAAGGAAGGGTGATTAAATCCCCACCTTATCTTGTTATTGGGTATTGCCCTTAAAATCAATTTTGTGCAAGTGTACAAGATAAACAAGATTCACTCAAAGCGATATAAATCAACCAAGAAATGAGTCCTATTCTGAATGCAATGCGTACGTACCTTGCTCCAGCACTCTTCAACAGTAAAGTAAATGAATTGAAAAGACTCGTGCCTAGAATGCAAACGTCTAATCAATTTTTTAAACTTTTCAACAAGTGTTTTACTGTTGGCTTAAAACAGGGATGGTGGATAGCAGAAATAGCACAAATATAACAAACAAAAACTTAAATTTTTGCGAGCAATATGTCCTGCAAAAAAAAAAATTTAGTAGTCCAATGAATTTTTCAGTTTTGCAACGCAATTTCTTGAAATTCTGTTTCCTACTTTCGAGAGTAGGGGCACAGAATTTGCATGTCTTCTCTTGCAAAGCTTGAATGCTAGATCTTGATCTTCAAGTCCCTGAAACAACACACAAAATTTGTTAGAAAACAAATACACCGTTCCCTCCCCGGCAACGGCGCCAAAAAATTGATTGCTAAAAGAAAGAACAATCAAAGAGTTTAAGAGTTTACCGTGTAGCTTGTGGCTAACGGGTCGTGTCCACGAGGAGGAATGCGATGGAAGCGTTTCGATGAATTGCTTAAAAACAAAGAATTGGATTTGTTTTATTTTTATGGAAAAGAGGATGGAAAGAAAGAGATGATTAAAAGAGAAATTGTAACTTTTTAGAAAGGGTTTTGGAGAAGGTGATTTAGAAAGCTTGAGAATTGTTTTGTTGTTTTATAATAAGAAAGCAAATTTGGGCTCACTATCTCACTACTCAATTGTTCATTCTTCCATTAAAATATCAAGTGCCTCAAAGTGATCATTTGCAAAATTTAAAGTTAATTTTTAGAAAGCTTTAAGCAAAGCACATAAGATGGTTGGAAGAGTGTAGTCTTTTCTTCGAGAAATCGTTAGAATTTGAATATTAAATCATCAAGCGCGAAGAAGCAAGAATGAACTAAAAATAATTCAAAAGATTTTCATGAAAGAAGTGAGAGTTCAACAATCCAAACCCATCCTCATGTGCCTTCAAGAACACTTTCAAAAAGAAAGGCTTTTAAGTGAGGCATGCATATGATTCATTGGGTCTTTTTCTTTTAAAAATAGAAGAGAAGAAGAACAAGAGAGAGTTATGATAGCTAGCCCAGAAAATTGTTTAGTTACTCATAGAAAACAATGAAGAAGAAAGCATAGAAATAATGCAAACCATACCGTACTGCAAGTGGAAGAAAACTTTGCTCGACTTTTGTATTGACGTCACTTCAATCTTCAAGTACAAGCACTCAATTCCTCTCTCTCACAAGTTTTGATACTGGACTACAAAGTAAATAACAAGATTACAACTTTTGTACTAGCTAACAAAGAGCCTAAATTCTAAGAAAATAAACACAAAACTTAATCCTAGTCTTCCTTTTTTTCCTTGCTGAAACCAGTATTTATAGCCAAAAACCAAACGAGGAGGATCCCGGGAAGATTGGGGGAGCAAACGCTCCCTAACTGCCACAAGATAGCCGCAGAAACGCGGCTTGGGCCGCATTTCCGCGGCCCTGGTGTGGCCAGATGGTCACACCCAGTTGGGTGGAATTGCTGCTTTGGTGGGTATCCCATATCATCTACTGGTTTTCTTGTTTCTGCTCTAAACGTTGATGAAACAGCCTTTGATTGTGTGGCTTCAACCGCTCGATTCAAGGAGGATTCTTCTCAACCTCTTGATATGCCAAGATTTAGCCCTGATTTCTTCATTTCGAATTTATTCTGAATTAATTCAGAATTTGGTGGGCTTTTGGGCTTGTTTCTCTTTTCTTTCTTTAAGCACTTGGGCCTACATTTAGCAAAGAAAAAGAAAACTTATTAATAGGATTTATTAGCTAAAAAGCATGGTAAGGTGATAATGTAAATGCAACATATGTGACTAATCAGCGGTGTAGGTGTAACGTATCCCAACCCCCTGTGTGTTATCATAGTAATTTGCAGGTTTCCCTCTTGGCACGAAGTTGCGCAGAAAACCACGTCTTCCTTTTCCGAAATTCAAGCCCTTCCCATGCTTCAGGTTGTATCCCATTTTCCTCATCATATGGTGTGCGGATCGCGCATAATGGAAGAATTGTGGGGTGTTTTAGTCTGAACTTGAATCCGCGGCTGTAGACCTTTGCAGTTGGGCTTTACCAAATATTATTGGTAATTGACCTTCTTTGGATGGAGGAACCGCTAAAACGGATCCTTCTATAGATTCCATAGATGCGTTTGATGCACTTGATTTATGTAAGGGCATGTGCAGAGAACTATCCATAATGGATTCAAGCATTTTGACACTCACAGGATAATCAAAAGAAATATTGTCATTAACACCCATTCACCCTCATCTTTAGAAGGAGTGTTACATTGGGGATTATTAAGACACGCTACAATTGGTTCACCGATCAAAATGGCTGACATGTCTGCTTCAGACTCTGAATCCGCCTCATTGCCACTATCATCGTCGTCAGGCAATGATTCTTTCGATGTTTCACCGATCTCTTGATACAGGAGAGCGTCAGTAAAGTGATTTTTCACCCTTTGAATGGTTGCTTCTCAGCGAAGACAGTTCGTACTGTTACATCATCTTCAACATATTTGAAGCACTGATGCAGAGTGGAGGGGACAATCCAATTAGCGTGGATCCAAGGTCTCCCTAATAACAAGTTGTATGACGTGTCAGCGTCAATGACATAGCACGTCACCTCTGACTTCAGGCTCCCTATTTGGCAAGGGAGTCGAATCTTTCCAAGTGGATGACTACTCCCTGCATTAAAACCATATATTGTTGTAGTGGTTGCAGACAACTGATACAGTGGTATGCCAAGGAAGTAGAGGAGTCTTTTGGGGATGATACTGAGTGCAGACCCCGGATCGACCTGTACCCTTTCAATGCATGTCGAACCGATGTATCCGGTGTAGTACAAAGGTCGATCGTGCTTATTATCCTTGAGAAGCATATCCTCTGCTGTGAAGGTAATAATAGGTACGTTTGATTGTACATGATGGCATTCGGGGCAAGAAGACTGGGTGTCATCTTTAGGGATTTCTGGCATATATGTCAGGAATGATTTGAGTTAGCCAGTGCATCTCTGAGTGCTTCTCTTCTCTCTTTCGAGAGACGAAGGAGCTCATGTATGGTAATACGAGCTGGGATATTAACCAGCTGGGCCAATATGTCAAAACAAAAGGGCATGTTAAGTCCTGGGCCTGAAGGTTTCTTCAGGACATGGTCGAACTGGATTTCTTTCTACTTCTCTTTTCCTGTCGTCGGAAGCGGAGCTGGTGTAGATATTTGTGCTGACGTCGTCTGCTATTGTGTCTCGTCAGTAGCTTTCTCATACTGTTTTAAGTATGATTTTCCGGATCGAGTACATGTCAGCTGAGATACATCAGCCTGCGTCATGCAAGCGTGCTTTTCTCCTTCAGAATCACTGAGAGAAGCTGCTGTGAGATTGCCATTATCCGGCAGGATGGATATAACATTGCAAGTTTTGCCCTTGGACTTAGATTTCTTCGAATCCCATTGTTCGTCTTGGATAAGGTCTGGGTGTATCCACATTATTTCCCCTGTCTCTAGTGTCAAGGAAACAAGACCCTTATTCTCTTGAGTTTTAGCTGAAGGATGCTTTACTTCCAGCCGTGGTGCAGGGATTGGAAAGGTCCCATCAGGAACTGTGACTTTTGGGGTTTTGCCAAACTCGAGGGTTACTATGTTTGCAGTGACTTTCTTTTGTTCTAACTTCAGAGTCAGAACTCCAGCTTCGACTAAAGCTTGGACCTTGTCTTTGAGGACAAAGCACTTGTCAGTAGGATGATGAATCATCCTATGAAAGAGACAATAATTAGGATCGCTTGTGCGTCCCACTTCGTTAGGGCATCGAACATCTGACAGTTTCAATTTATTCCTCTTGTGTAATAAATGGAATATTGCGACAACCTACTCGTCTTTGAAGGAGTATTATTTCGGAGAAAACTTAGACTCCTGATTATTGAAGCCGCTCTTCTTGGCCTTCGAATGAATATCCCCCGACAATTCGACGGACATAGTCTCTTTCCCTTTGGCTTGGGAAGATTGTGCCATGTCACCGCGTCCCTTATTATTCATACCGCAGTTGCCTTTAGGGGTGGATGGCTCGAACTTTTTAGCTGACTTTTCAGCTATCTCAGCTTACTCGATCAGTTCTTTCCAGGTATGGGCTTTGACAGCTCCCATGCGAAATTCTACTTGGTCTAAGAAGTTATGTCTGCATGTCTGTAAGAGCATGGGTAATGGCATCCCTCCTGGGCACATCAGAGACAAGTTTCTGAACTGCTCAATGTAGTCACGGATAGATTCGCCCTTCTTCTGTACGGTAGAGAGAATTTTATCCATGGTTATCTCGGTATCGTCCTCATAGAAACGAGAAAGAAATCTAGTTTTCAGGTCGATCCAGGAATTGACAGAGCCCGGAGGGAGACTTTGGAACCAGTCAAATGCTACCCTAAGGTGCCGATGAACAGTCTGGCCATGATAGCATCATTGTCTATAACATTACCGGTCTGAGACCAGAAGTAGTAGATGTGCTGATTTGGTGAAGTTTTTCCATCATACGTATGTAACGTTGGTGGTTTGAACTTTGACGGGTATGATACTGAGTCCCATTCCAAAGGGTAAGGACAAACTGTCCCTACTTTCTTTAGTTCATCCCTCTGAGTTAGGGATGCGATCTGAGCTTGGATGTCTTTAAGAACTTCAGTGTCCATAGAAGAACTTTCCTTTGACTTCTCAGTCTTGGGTTGTTCATTGCTATGATGTTCTTCCTCATTACTCCCGGTATCATTGTTAATTCGGTTAATGAGGAGTTGGGCGAGCATCTGTTGAATGTTGTCTAAAGTTTCTTACTGAGCCTTAGAGGTTTGCTCTTGAGCTTCCAACCGTCGACGGAGGTCATCATTACGGTTATCAGCCATATTCACTGATACTCTATCCATTCGTACCGAGCTGACTGTCGTTGAAGAGGCATACCCACTGTCTTCGTCCTCCTTATCAGACCATTGGAATAATCTTCGCATTGATTCTGGTGAGGTTACTGTAGTTGTGGAGGATGGCTGCTCATAACTGTAGGGTATTGCGACCCTAGATCTGGTGTTTCGAAAGACACCTTATTTGTGTAGTAAGACTTTGTCAAGGCTCGGACTATAATCTGGATCTGGAGAACTAGAGGGAGTGGCATGCGACGCTCATCTGTCCCTACGCGGCTCTCGTCCCCTTCCGATCATATTAACAGATGCATAGGGCACATCTCGCGATATGCTCCTTTTGCGATGCTTCACAGGATTTTGTTCCACTAGTCGATCAAAAACTGATCGTCGGTCTAGAGGAGTGGCAGAGATTGGTCCTAACCGGCAATGGACTGAGTGAACTTTCACCAACTGACATCCCACTTGTTGACAACAGGAGGGAGGAGTCCGGAAAGATTCCGACTTCCGTTTGCTTGTCAAGAATTCTCGCAAGTCAGACTCAGCCAGTCTTAAGTGGTTTAGCGCAGAGGCTCTGTTAGATTGCGCAGAGGACGATGCCCTATTCTTTTCATCATCGCAGAGGTAATTAACACTAAATAGTGCTTTAGCTCTAGCTTCACGGCTAAGAACTTTGGAAATGTCCTTAGGTGCTGAAGCTGCATAAGCACCACTGTCAACACTTGGGGACAATCCTTTAGCTCCGCTGCGAAGAGCGAGCTTAGCGCTTGAGGAGCTGGGAGATGAAACACGCTGTGGTGCTTTATCAGCTACTTTGCTACGAAGATAGTTAGCGCTAGATAGTGCTTTAACGTTAAATTCGCGGCTAAGAACTTTGGGAATATCCTTAGGTGCTAAAGCCGTATAAGCACCGCTGTCAAGACTTAGGGACGATCCCTTAGCTCCGCTGCAAAGAGCGAGCTTGGTGCTTGATGAACTGGGGAGCGGAGCACACTGTGGTGCTTTGTCCGCTTCCTTACTGCGAAGGTGATTAGCACTGCTAGGTGCTTTAGTTCCAGCCTGGCGGCTGAGAACTCCGCGCGTACCCTGAGGTACTGGCGTCGTGTTTGCCATGTCATCAGCAAATTCGCTCATAAGAACAAGGTTGGCGCGAGGTGTTACTGCTCTTGAATTTGGCGAAGGTATAGTCACCGTTTTAGCATCGAGGCTAATAGTCTCGACGAAACAGGCAGGCGTTTTGTCTTTGTCTTCGCGGGATAGACGAACTTTTGGCGTAGCTACGCCTGAAGCTTCACATGGAGCTTTCTGTTTCGGCCTCTACATCTGCTTTGGAAGAGGGGACTTAGGTTCGCAGGGAACCTGGCTAGCCTCGCGCGAGACTGAGAGGAGTTGGGAAGATTTTGCCTCCGGTTTATGCTCCGAAACCTTGGTCATTGTGACCTTTCTATGCTTTCGTACATAGAGCATTGGACTACCTCCAGCGAGGAGTTCTTCGAATTTTTCTTGGTCAAAATGAACGATCAAATTTTTGACAATAACGGGCTAAGAATTCTGACCGTTGCATTGCGGTCCTGCTTCCTTGTTGCGCCAGATGACCGTAATAGGCTCGCAGAGGGCCTTATCTGTCTCCACAGAGACCTGCTCCGAAGAATTAGCCAGAGGGACTCTGGCTACGCCAACTTCTTTGCGCATACGTAGGGGAGTTCTGCTACCCCCAGGAAGAAGTTGTTCGAACTTCTTTTGGCCAGAGCGAATGACCGGTGTTTCAGCAATAGACCTAGAGGTCTGATCGTCGCATTGCGACACTTGATTCTCAGCAGTGGAGAATGAATTCCCCAGCGGAGTCGCCATCTTGTTTTCCATTATTTTTACAAAGCGGAAAACTTACAAAAAAGGGGGTCGAGGAGCGAAATTACAAGTAATTCTTTGCAAGAAGAAGATTACAGGTAGATCTCCTCTGAGATTTCTGAGAAAGTGTGCCAGTAGGAATCTGATCAGCGCGCGACCACTTTATCCCTTTGACGATGCGATCGATCAGACAATCGGACTGCTGCCTGATGGGATTCCCTTCTCGCCTGGTTCAGGGAATCGGAGAACAGAAGGTTGGTAGAACCCTCTTGTTACTTCTCAAACCGCCTCCACTTGGGAATTCCTTCTCGCCTGGTTCCGGAGATTCCTTGAGAGAGAGGAAAATCTTAGGGTATTAGCACCCCGATTAGAGAAGTAGTTCTCTGAATTCTTGGAAGCAAGAGAATAGATCTCTTGTTGGCTTCCGCTTTCTTGTCTACTGGTGGTGCTCTCTTCGATGGGGTCTCGGTCCGTCCGTCCTCTTCTCCCTTTTGCCTATAGTGGGCTATTTATATGGAGAACAGGGGTATAATGGCCCTAAAATTCTGGAAATAGATTGAGTCAATCTGTTTTGTATCTGGAAAGTAGTCTTGCCGCGAGGCTGGAAATCGCTTTTGTGAAGTAGCACAGGACGCTAAATGAGGAATATTCTCTTTATCTCTTCAATTAAATGGGAGATATCCTTTTATGAAAGATATCCCTTTAACTGATTGAGAAATCCCCCCAATCTTCTCACCTGATTGGGAGAGTTAAAAGATTATGGCAAGCAACTGCCAAATTTGATTTCAATTAGATTCGATCTTCATTAGATTTGATCTCATCTAGAGATCTAATTGGTCAAAGATGACCATAAAAGATCCACAGTGGAGCTGCCACGTTGAGCTCACAGCGGAGCTGCCGCGTTGAGCTCACAGCGGAGCTGGGAGAAGCATCTGGCGAAGTTAGAAGAAAGTTCTTCAGCGGAGCTGGATAAGCTTTGTGGTGAAGCTACCAATTGCCCTTTTGCGAAGCTGCATGGGGCTTCGAGCGAAACTAACTCTCTGAGGAGTTAACTGAGCATTTCTGTGCGAAGTTGTAAGTTAGCTCACAGCGAGGCTATGAAGGGGCTTCCTGCGATGCTAAGCAGCTTTGGCTTCTTATGCGAGACTTATCTCGTGAGCTCGTGCGAGACTAAGTGTTGAGCTAACTTAGTGTCTCCGGACCTGCCTGGGCCTTCTCACGAGCTTTTCTTAGCTTACTATCTACTTCACTGGATCAGTAGAGACCAAATTGTTGATACGTCCCCTCTTAAATGGGAGAAGAACTGGTCGTCGGCTTGTCTGCCACTTGTCTTTTGTCAACTAGACATTATCCAGGCCAGTTAGGAATCTTGTCTTTTTTAGAGTGTCAACATATATGTGTGCAAATGTAAAAATAGATTAGCTAACCAAGATCTCACTCTTAGGTGGTTAAACCTAATATCAGGAGCGTAGGCTCTGATACTAATTGAAAATAAACCTAGAGGGGGGTGAATTGGTGTATGGCTAATCTAATGACAAATGATGCGGAATTAAAAACAAATTGCAACACACTTAGTATAACCAAAGAGTGTAGCCGAATTCCCTGTGATGGGCTCTGGACTATCTCCTCTAAATTCCTCTAAATAAGATCTGAGGTGCTATATGAAGCTCTCTTGGTTCAACACTTGTAAGGCACACAAACAATACCAAGCATATATATGATATGAATATGATGCAATGCAAGATATAAAAGAGAGAGTTTAAAGATAGTGGATCAATCGCAAACATAAAGATATGTTTTGAAGTTCGAGCCACTGCTCTACGTTTCCGCCTTCACACAGAAGGATTTCCACTATTCGTCCACACAGGGAACCTCCACTGAGGATTTGGGTAATACAACTTTAGAGTACACAACTCCTCTCTCAAATAACACAATCTCTACACAAGAGGTAAGGCACTAAGCCACATAAGATCAACCTCTAAATAGAGGGATAGGACACTAAGCCAAACAACAATCACCTCTCACTAGAGGGATAGGTACAAAGCCAATACAATCACCTCTCACTAGAGGGATGGGCACAAAGCCAAAACTCGAACCTCAGTCACCTCTACACTCGGAGGGATAACAACAAACTCAAACTCCTCCACAATCACCTCTACACAAGAGGGATACCTAAAGCAAAGAAAGATTATAACTCTTAGGCATCACAAAGATCACAAACAACTCTAGGTGATCACTATAGACCACAAACTAATTTTCCCACAAAAACAAGATCCTATAGATAGGATAGATACGATAGCTCAAGTGTAAGAAAACAAGGTGTTTGAAACAAAGAAAAATAATTAGGAAAATCTCCAAATAGATATTGAAATCAAGATCAAAACCAATTCCCAAAAGACTCTCTTTTCTTTGAAATATTTCAACCCTTGAAAACAAATAAAGATAAATCCTTTAACCACAAAAACTCTTTTAAACTCTTGCTGAAAAATACTTGAAAGATAGGAAATTTTCTCTTCAAAAATCTTAGTGAAAACAACTCAAGAGAAGGTATATATATAGCCTCTCAAAAATCTGCCTATTGGTAGTCTAGAAAGGTCAGAAATGACCTTCCGATCGACCGACGCAACGATCATATTTATGACCGTTGTGCCTCCGGTCGACCGCCCGGTCGACCGGCCAACACCCGAGAGTGGGGTGCTTTCAGTCGGTCGACCGCGCGGTCGACCGGCCGAGTTGGCTCCCCATGTGCACGTCCTCGTGCACATCAGTCGACCATCCAGGTCGACAGACCACTGGTCCGGTCGACTGTCCGGTCGACCTCCAGTATGGTCTGGCTGGGATTTTGGGCATTGAAAACTTGTCTTTTTAACTTCCATAAAATACCATAAAATCACATAAATTTCACAAAAATAAGTTCTTATAAGATCTTTGAAATACAAATATGTGTGATCAAAAATCAACACATATTACAAACTATTTGAACCATTTTTGTGATAGTGAAATTTGCCTTAAACACAAAATCTGTATTTTTCAAAACTTGAATTTTTGAAATGAAAAAATTGTTTTCTCCAAAACTCAAATGGATGCAAAAACATGATATTGAAACAACTTTGAAGCATATTGTATATGGATAGAATCCAATATACATATAAGATATATATCTATATTTTTTATATGAAATCCAAAACCGGTTAAACTGAAAACCAAAATTAATAACTTATGTGTGTGTGAACTTGAGCATATCAACACTATCTATCTTTACACAAGATCTAAACATAAACTAAACACAAACCGAAGTCATCTTGTCTCCAAGCCGACTCGATCCAAACGCGATCCAATGAGTTTGACTCCAACCGAGTGCTAGATGCAATCTTGACGTGCGAGCTCTTGAATCTACATGTGAAAGCTACAAAAATCCTTTGTTGAAGCTAAACACCTACTAATATCTTGGTCAAATATCTGAAACTAATTATGCACAAGATCATTAGTAAACTATAATTACATGAGTTAATCATCATCAAAACTAGAGTGATGGGCCTCTGGGCCAACAAATAGGACATAGATGTTAAGAGGGTAAAAATTAAAGAAGACAAAAGGTAAATTTGAAAAATAAAAAAGAGTTTTATGTTTAAAAAAATCCAAAGATTCTTTTTTAGAGATTGTCTATTAGAGTTGCAAAGCTCTATATTACTTTTATCTTTGTTTTAGAGGGGCTGGGGTCTCTAAAATAGAGCTAATGATTTGGAGATGCTCTCATGAAGGAGCGGATATCGGCACCCGCCAGATTGATGAAGGCACCCATTAAAGATTTACAAGTGTGCCATTATTTCTTGGACACAGCTACCCCGTGGAAAAGTCTAAAATGTCCTTCCCTTTTCTTCATTCTTCTTCCTTCTCTATTTTTCCCAGCGAACGGCGGCGAGCCCCCGCCGGCGCTTCCCCGCCATCCTCCCTCCTCCCCTACAGACGCTCCACCCTCCTCCCTCCCTCCGCCCTCCCCCCTTCCGCCCTCCCTCCTCACGATTCTGTTCGGCCACGAAGGCGGGAGGAGGATGGGGAAAGGGCGGGGGAGGGGAGAGGGGAAGGTTGGGGGAAGGGAGAGGTCTGGGAGAAGAGGAGGGGGTAAAAGGGAGAGGTCGGCCATGGCTTGGGGGAGAGCGGCCATAGAAGGGGAGAGGGGAGGGTGTGGACTGAGGAAGGACCAGGGGAAAGGGGCGGGTCTGACAGTCGCGAGAACCTGCGGGTGATTAATTAAGGGAAGAAGGGAGATGGGGTATTTTGGGTTTTTTTTTTTAAATTGGGAAAGCCTTAATCAATTCGGTGGGTGTATTAATCTAGTGGGCGCCTTCATCAATCTGGTGGGTGCCAATATCCGTTCCTCTCTCATGGAGGCATCTCTAAAACATTTTCATTTTTTAAATACCCCAAAGAACCCCTTGTCTTCTTTACCTTTCTTTTTTTTGACATCCATATAATAAAGATTGTGTTAATGTCCACTTTACCCTTCAACTTATGTACATGTTTCTTAAGTTTTTTTGACATCCATATCCTAAAGATTGTGTTAATGTCCACTTTACCCTTCAACTTATGTACATGTTTCTTATGTTGACATCTATATCCCAAATAATAAAGTTTGTTTTATAAAGAAAGAAAAAATATTTTAAAAATAAGATAAATTTACTTCATCATATTTTTTAAATTTTATTATCAATTTTTTCTATTGTCCTATTTAAATATTTCAATAGTGATCATTAACTTGAAGATCACAATATTCTTTAAGTTTCCCGACAACTTATCGAAGTACTAGGGCTATGAAGCTTCATGTATTTTTATATTTTGCTGCTGCTATTGCTCTACTTTGCTTATGTTATAATTTGCTTATTATGTTGTTATTTGTTATCTTGCTTACGAGATGAAATATTTGAGTGTTAACAAATGTTAACTTTTGAATTTTTTTTAAATTTTTGTAAGTATGAATTTTATTTTAGAATTCTTTTGCAATATGATAACTTATTTGGAGTAGATTCAGACACAAATGTTAAATTTTTCGCAAATAATAAGAGAAGGGTATAGTAGACATTTATAAAAAAAATAGGACATAGATGTCAAGAGGGAAAGAATTGAAGAGGCACGAATATTGGCACATAAAGAATTGATTAATGCACACAACCGATTAGTGCACTCAGAAAATTGATTAAAGCACACACAAATTTTTTAAAATATTCCCAAGATTCCCCTCCTTCGCTCTCCCCCTCCCCCTCCCCTCCCCCAGCCTCGTCCTCCTCCGCTCTCAACCTCCTGCTCCTACTGCGGAGGACTAAGGAGGAGGGCGGGGGAGGGGGAAGCACCCCAACCCTTACGCGGGCAGTGGTCGAAGAATCTCCATCAACATTCTCATCAAAAGTGTGTGCTTCAACTGAATAAAATGTTTTGTCGATGATTATTCTATCTTTAGTTGAAACATTAATAGATGATTTGAACAAATTTCCACTTCTAGTGGAAACAACATTACAATCATGGATCAATTTTAATAAATTGAATTTTAACCATGTTTGAACCAGATCTTGTAATTGAAATTAACCAAACCTCCTGTGTTTAACTTGCTGGGAAGAAAAACCCGAGATCTTTGTTTGGGGGATTCCAGTGCCTAGGGCTTCCATGAAGTCCAAGTGAAAGCGAATGGACTAATAATCTCAATCAAAATGAACTATCAAATCCAAAAAGATTCAATCTTTACAAGAATTGCCTTGAAGAGATCCAAAAAATCAAACAAAACCTCATGTATCTCTCAGATTGAAGAAAAGGCAGAGAAGCCTCCCCCCTTCCTCCCCTGTTCTCCACCCTCCTCCCTCGCAGCAGCCCGCAGCAGCTGCAATAGGAGGAGGGGGAGGAGGGGGAGGGTGAGGCTGGGGGAGGGGAGGCGGAATGGCTAGACTGGGGGAGGGGGAGGATCTGGGCGAGGTTGTCGGAGGTAGAGGGCGAGGTTGGTGGAGGCGGAGGTCGCCGGGGAGGGGTGTGGGGGAGGGCAGCAGGGGACCTCCGGCAGTCGCCACAGAAAGAGGAGGTGGAGGAAGGAAGAGGAAGAAGGAGGGTATTTTGAACTATTCTCTGAGGATAAAATGTCCACAAATATAATGACACTCTTTGTAATTTTCTGATGTGTTTGTTAATTATTTGTCTGCGTCAATATCTGTGCCTGAATTGAAGCAGGCAACAGGTAAAATTGAAAATTAAAAAAAAAGTTTTATGTTTAAAACAAATGCAAAGATTCTTTTTTAGAGATTGTCCATTGGAGTTGGCGAAACTCTATATCACCTTTATCTCTATTGTAAAGGGGTTGGGGTCTTTAAAATAGAACTAATGGTTGGAGATGCTCTCATGAAGGCATCTCTAAAACACTATTTCATTTTTTAAATACCCAAAAAAAACCATTTCTTGTCCACCTTTCTTTTTGTTGACATCCATATCCAAAGATTGTGTTAATGTTTACCCTTCAACACATGAACATGTTTCTTATGTTGACATCTATGTTCCAAATAATAAAGTTTGGTATATAAAAAGAGAAAAAAAATTTAAAAATAAGATAAATTTACTTTATCATTTTTTTTAAATTTTATTATCATTTTTTTCCATCACCCTATTTAAATATTTCAAAAGTGAACAATAACTTAAAGATCACAACATTCGTTAAGTTTCCCAACAACTTGCCCGAGTACTAGGGCTACGAAGCTTCATGTATTTTAGTATTTTGCTACTATTCTATTTTGCTTAAGTTGTAATTTGCTTATTATGTTTTAATTGCTTTTGTTGTATTTGTTTATGAGATGAAATATTTGAGAATTAGCAAATGTTAACTTTTGAATTTGTTTTTTTAATTTTGTGAGTGTGAACTTTAATTTTTGAATTTTTTGTCAATATGATAACTTATTTGGAGTATTTCGAACACAAATGTCAAAATTTTCACAAATAATAAAATGGAAAGTGTATAGTAGACATTTAAGAAAAAAATAAGAAATAGATGTCAAGAAGGTAAGAGTTGAAGGCGGCAAATCTCTATAAAGGTAAACTTGAAAATAAAAAAAAGTTTTATGTTTAAAAAAAAATCAAAAGTTTTTTCTTAGAGATTACTCATTGAAATTGGCAAATCTCTACGCCACTTTTATCTCTATTTTTGAAGAGATGAGTCTCTAAAATAGAACTAGCCATTAGAGATGCACATACACCTCTGATCAAGAAAGACAGTGGAGAATGGCTGGCCACGTGCTGTGAGTCCGGCCACGAAACACAACCACCACGAAAATTTTGATATGACAGGTTCAATGAAAACTGTCGAATTACTATGCAAATAGCACAATGAATTGAGAGCGGTGGTTAGGCTCTTTCATGAACACTTCTTCGTGTCTCTTCCGCACTCCAACTGTTTTGCCAATATTTGAGTGAGGGACTTGAATTATTGCATGCAATGAAACTTGAGAGAAACAAGACCCGCCCTCAAAAATCATTATTTGAGTGGAGGAGTCGAATTATTGCATACAATGAAACATGAGACAAACAAGACCCCTCAAAAAAAATCCCAGATTCCTAGTGTCTCTCTGCATTCCAGAAAATGACACTTCATAGCTGGAAGAAAATTTCCAATATATTTCAGTTTTAGCTCTTGCAGATGCCTCTAGTAAAAGGAAAAGCCTAGTACCAATGAACAAGGGCTTGAAATAAACAAGAGAAAGATCTTCTTGTGAGTGAGAGAGAGAGAGAGAGAGAGAGAGAGAGAGAGAGACCGCTGGAATTCATTCAAATAATTCCTCCCTTTCAAAGGTGACGGGACATAACCAAGGGCAAGTTCCAGCAATACTACCACCAACCACCAAAGGTAGAAAAAGCTTGATAATTATCAGATG
Organism: Agave tequilana; assembly: GCA_038442645.1. Lineage (NCBI taxonomy): Eukaryota > Viridiplantae > Streptophyta > Magnoliopsida > Asparagales > Asparagaceae > Agave > Agave tequilana. The sequence continues at coordinate 14,815 of JAVJIF010009663.1, read as the reverse complement.
AACATTTTACGCACCTTTATTGCATTCATGATCCTTGACATACATTGTTCAAGTTTTAGCATTATGCAGATCAATATTTCCTTTACATTCGTAGCCGGGGAGGAAGCTGGGCATGACTAAAAGACAGCATTCTCTCACTGTTTTACAAGCAGGTTTGCGCATAAGAACACAATCTACAGGTTTGAATCATAGATGTAGCAAATGCTATAATTAAAAATATAGATAAATATAAACTAGATTCGTTTTTTTTTTTTTACACCTGAAATGCACGTGGAAGCAATTGGATTCATGTAAGGGAACTATTTAGATGGATTGTTATAAATTAAATTGTATATATTTTTGGGAGAATATGTCAAATTATTATGAAATCTATTAAGTTGGATAGTAAAACTATCAATTAAGCTTTTTTTTCCTTTCCGTTTTTTACTTTGTTGTTACTATGTACGCGTAATTTTAATTAAAACAACTTAATTTTAGTTGACCTATATGGACCTATATTTTTAATTAGATTAACTTCTTTTCCTTTGGTTCTATTTTGAACTTACATGCTAGCAATTGGGTGACAGACAGGTAACTTGTATAATTAGCTTATATGTATAGTAAACAAGTTATGATGTAACTGTGAACCATTAAAGGGATGAACCCACTCAATAATAGCAATTAATGTGTTAGTTTTAAAAAAGAAGAGGAGAATAGGTATATAGAGTTGTAAGATTAAATAAGAGCTTTTGGCTTTTCCATTTGTGGATCAAATTGCAAACCCCTTTATCAAGATTTGCATCAAAATATAGTAGAGCTTCATTTATTTTTCGCTAATAATGCTTCCACAATCAACATTCATAGATTTTAGGCATGTCATATGTGAAAGTGCACCTAACAACTAAATTGAAAATGAAAAAAAAAAAAAAATTGTAGGCCAGACATTGAAGGAATAGGAGAGACATATAAAAAGTACACTCAAAAAATGTCTATAGATATACAATTTTTATATTTTAGTTCTTCTATAAAAAGAGAGGCTCAATGTGTTAGTATTTGAGGAAATTTCAAAATCAAGCAAAGTTCTTTTAGTCTCACATTGGATAGGAAAAGAATTCTTTAGTGTTTATATTTGAAGTCCCTCTCATGATGGGTTGTGTGGGTGATCACACACGTGCGTTGCATGTTTTCATATTATATGTGTCACACTACTCTGACACAACTCTGTTTTTAATGTATTTTCATATTTAATGAGGTGTAGGATATAATTAAGGAAGAAAAAAAAGAGGATAGACAGATTTATCCAATTAAATCTAAAAGTTCAAAAGAAAAGGGAAAAGGGGATCGACAAATCCAGAGGTTGTAAAAGCCATCTTATCTGAAGACCGAAGAGGATAGACAGATTTATCCAATTAAATCTAAAAGCTCAAAAAAAAAAGGGGAAAAGGGGATCGACAAATCCAGAAGTTCTAAAAGCCATCTTATCTGAAGACCGGGTGTATCAGATGAGATAATATCATTCAAATTCAAAGAAAAATAGATTAAAAGAAGAGCCAATCGGTTTCACTGAGGATAAAGAGATAGATCGTCAAATTTAAGGCTGAAATTTAATATAAAAGGATCTAAAGCTGAAATTTAAAATCCAAAAGGATAAATGATAGAAAGAAGATCAACATATGAGATGAAGTAATTTAGACTCGGATTAAGTTTTTCTCTTCATTTTTAAGGCTTAGGATCATTGTTAGATAGTTAATGAGAAGTTGTATCTCAGTTTTTAATTTGTAGTTCAGTCCAGAGATAAGTGAGAGAGAGAAAAAGAGTGAATGTAATCTGAAGTTAAAGTGACATCAATAAAGAATCAAGACCTCTCTTCTTCTCCAATTCTAGGGTATGTTTCATTTCAATTACATGTCTTATTTTACATCAATTATGAGTAGATAAGCGTTTTTCTAGGCTCGCTAATCTATCACTTCTACCCCTCTTCTCTTGATTGGTTTTCATGAAAGCAACCCCACTTGAATCATTGGTATGCCTAAGTCAAGCTCTCTTCTTGAAGGCACATGAGGATAGGTGTTAAACATTAAACATTTATTCCAAAAACACAACTATTTCTAAATCGTTTTTATTCCATACTTACTCCTCGCTTGATGGTTTAATATTCTATTTTAATATTGTGTAAAGAAAAGTTTTCAATCTTTGAAACAAAATCATCTTATTTGTTTTACTTGAATACTCAAAGGAGATTTTGTGTTTTGCCAATGACTAGAGTGAGACATTAAAACTTTCTAGAGAAAATTAAATAGTTGAGTTGAAGATTAAAGAGCCCGAAACTTTTCTATAATTTAAATCACAACAAAATCGCTCTCAAAGCATTTTCTAAAAAGTCATCTTCTCTAAAACCTTCTCTAAATTTTAAAGTTTTCTTTAAATTACTTCTCTACTCTCCATTTTCTTTTCAACTAAAAAGCACCAACACCAATCTTTATTTTTAAACGATACATCGAAAAGCTTTCATCATATTCCTCCTGGTAGGCAATTAACCCAAAGCTACACGGTACTTCTCACTGCATTTTCTTACAATCAATTTTTGGCGCCATTGTCGGGGAAGAAATGGTGTAATTATTTTTTAACAAGCTTGGTATTTTATTTAGGGCCATAAAGAAATCAGATTTAGCACTCAAGCATTGCATGAGAAAACTTCTATTATGTGCCCCTACTCTAAGGATACAGAATTCCAAGAAATTGCAGCACAAAAACTTGAAAATTTTTGGACTACTAAAAACTCTTTTTGCAGGACATATTGCTTTACAAAAATACAGTTTTTTTATTGTGTTATTTCCGCTATGTCTGATATCCACATACCCTATTTTTAATCCAATAGTAATCTGATTGATTGCTAATTGCTTAAAAAAAATGTTTAGACTTGTATTCTAGGCATTTGTCTAATTACGTTTCTTTTACAATTACTGTTGAAGAAAGCTTGAGACAAGGTACGTTTGCATAGAATCTAGCATAGGAACCTTCTTAGGTGATTTACTTGCTTTTTGATTGTTACTATTGTTCTATACTTTCACACTTGCACAATCTATTTTAAGGGCAAAACCCAATACAAGATAAGGTGTGGGAGTCATTACCCTTCCTTAACCTACAAACCATCTCCATCTCCAAGCACGCACAACCTAAGCCTAACTTAAAATCTCATAGATTTGACCTTAGCGACATCTCGAACTCATTAGGAGATTATCCTAAGAGGGAAGGTGTTAGAATTTTGACTCCTACCAAATTAGCGTCAAAAGATAGGGATTGAGGAGCAAAACCCTGAAGGCTGGTGGGTTGGCTTAGTTAGGCATGTTGCTCTTGCACGGATTAAGAGAGAACTTGCTTCCCAAGTTTGAACTCAGATTAAGAGATAACTTGCTTCCCAAGTTATTAGAAATGATATTATTTTAAAATTCAGAGTATAAATGAAGATTTTGAGGATAAATATTCTGATGGATGGACGAGTTAAAACCAGAGCCAAAAGCGCGTACTTAGACCCCCTGGAATTGCCGCGAAAACGCGGCAAAAGCCGTGTTTCTGTGGCTTTCTGTTGGAGACTCCTATGGCGATTGAGTGTATGAGTTATACTGGGATTTTGCCATCTATTTCTTTTACAAATACAACCCTAGAGCCAGAAGGAGGAGGCATCTCAGAGATCACAGCTTAGATTTTTTTTTTTAGTATTCTTTTCTTCTGAATTTTTATAATTTCTAATATTTTAGTTTGAAGGAATTATAAAGAGACGAAAGAGCGATTGTGTAATTTAACAATGATAGCTTCAATAAACAAAGTTCTTTTTTTTTTTTAAATTAATTGTCATCTTTATTTGCTTTCTTTTTATTCATGCAATTTTCTTATTTAAATACCATGATTTGCTTTATTTTCATCATGAAGAACTAAATACAACTTCACGGTTTGCTAATCTCTCCACCACTACTTCTAGTTCTATGAATGCATAAATTCATTGAATCACATGCATGTTTAAAATCCTAGAACTAGATAATCTTCTTGAAAACTTATGATGATAAAATGTAAACTTGATTCTTGTTAATATTTAGTTAATAGTTTTTCTTATTTTATACTTAGATAGCTTTGATAGCTTAATGTTAAATCTAAATAAAATTTTTCTTAGGCTATGCTTAGAAAGATTTGATAATCTAATGTTGAACTTTAGCTAGTTTTTTTCAATTAGGGTTAGATTTTAATCTTATATATCTTACTTGAAGTATATTTTTCTAGGAACACTTTTATGATCCAACATGAGGTTTAATTTTCATAGGCTAGTAAGTTAGTGGTGGTACATGATTAGCGGACTATGATCTTTTCTCGTAATTACAACAAAACTATTTTTTTTGCCAAACAACTTTTTTCTTCTAAGAATAATATTGTATCGAAACGCTTCTATCACATCTCTCCCAGAGGATCGACCCATATAGCCATTGCTACTATAGTCAAATTGCAAGAATTCAAAGTTCATCATACATCAGATATGTAAAACACCTAGAGGGGGGGTGAATAGGTGTAAGTGCTAATCTAAGAAACTAAATGCAAACTAAGTGCGCTAAATGCGGAAGCTAATGCAAATTATGCACAAACTAATACAATACAACAAGTGTAGCCGAATTCCCCTTTCGAGGCTCTGGACTAACTCCCCTTGATTCCCCTTGAAATGGGTTGAGGTGCTATGTGAAGCTCTTGTTGGATGAGTATAAGTTAGGCACACACACACAAGCAATCCAAGCAATATAAAATACACACAATCAAGCCAAGCATATAAGAATGAATAGCAATATGAATAAATGCAAGGCAATATGAAATATGCACAACACAAGCAAATATGATATGATAATATGAGTTATGCTCAAATATAAAAGAGAGAGTTAGAGAGACAATGGATCAATACGCAAACACCAAGATTTGTTTCGAGGTTCGAGCACCTTGCTCTACATCCCCGCCTACACCACCGTGTAGGATTTCCACTATCTCAACTCCCACCGAGGGAACCTCTACCGAAGAGGATTTCTTACAACTCTAGGAGTACCAAACTCCTCTCTCAACAATAACCTCCTCACAACCGAGGGGTTAGGCCCGTAGCCAATACAACAACCAATCCACACACCTCTACCGAAGAGGCTCACAACCAAACTCCACCTCTACCGAAGAGGGAGCAAACCAATACCACTCGATCACCTCTACCGAAGAGGGATACAACAAATAAAGGAGGGTTTACAACAAGTGGTTCAAAAACCACAAACTCTCTTTTTCTTTCTTTTTCCACAAAAACAAAGATCCTAATAGTTTAGGATAGAAGATAGCTCAAGTGTGGAATCAAAGTGTTTTTGGAAACAAGCAACAAAGAAAAAACTACTTGGGAAATCTCTTGTAGAAGATAGAAAAAGCAAATCAATACAATCTCCCAAAACCCTAGCTTTCTTTGATTTTTCAAAACCCAAAACAAATAGAGATGAGAAGTTTAAAGCCCAAAAACTCTTTTTAAAACTCTTTTAAACACTTCAGAAAACTGAAAATTTTCTCTTAGAAAACTTGGCTAAAATCCCAAAGAGATGGGGTTTATATAGCCCCTATACAAAACTAGCCGTTAGGCTGAGTTGGCAGTCTGACAGACTGCCGGTCGACCGGTCCGGTCGACCGCCAACGGTCAAAAATTTGACCGTTGGGCAATAGCGGTCGACCGGCTCGGTCGACCGAAACATCCTGAGAGCAGAACTCTCATCTCGGTCGACCGGCCCGGTCGACCGTCCCAGAGACTCCAAAACGTGCACAGACTTGTGCACGTCGATCGACCGTCCCGGTCGACCGGCCTATGGTGTGGTCGACCGGTCCGGTCGACCGACTTGGCCTGTCAGCCAGTCCTCAGTTCTGCACAGATACGGGATTTGAAAATAGGTCTTTTTACTCAATAAAAATCCCATAAATTCACAGTAAATCTAAAAAATAGTTTTAATCACAATAAAAACTGTTTTTCTAAAAATATGTTTTCTAAAACTTTTTATCATTTTACTTTGATAACCAAACTTGTGATAAAAATTTCAAGACATATATTAATCATATCAATTCATTTTGTGTCTTGCCAATTTTATCAAAAACAAAACTTGTATTTTATCAAACTAGAATTTTCCAAAACATGAATAGGATAGTCAAAATAAGTTTGTTTAAAAAATTAAGCATGCATGTATAGAATGAAGCAACTATACATATATCAATTTAAACTTGTTTTGATAAACTATTCATGAAAACCAAAACTCAATCATAAAACGTGTGTGATTTGTGTTCACTTGAGCATATCAACTAAACTAAGCTTTACAAATGGATCTAAAACTCTATCTAAAGTAGGATACCTAAGTCTTCTTGACGATCTTCATCTTCAAGTAGACTTGCTCCAAAACTCCGTGATTCTCCAAGTGCAAAGGTATGATCTTTAAGCTTTGGCACCGGAATCACCATGATAAGCTTCTAATCATCTTGTTGAAGATAATCACCAACTAATATCCTGTTAATGATCTGAAACTTAGAAACACAAGAATATTAGTAAACATAACTACATGAGTGTTGATCATCATCAAAACTAGAGTGGAAGGCCATTGGGCCAACAAGATAGACACTTTTCTGAACTCTATATTTTCTTCAATCAAATTTTGACGCAATTGCAGGGAAGGGAACGATACATTTTGTTTTTTTAACTAATTAACTTCTCTGTTTTTGTGTGCAGGAGTGGAGAACAAGAAACTTATTGTAGAAAGGCGTATAAAATTGGCTCTAGGACTCTGTCTTCAAAGCAGAGCCCCTAACTAAGCAAACAAGCCGCGCAAATGCGGCTATTACCGCACAACGCAGGTCTTTAGTGGGAAATACTGACAAGTTTTTGCAGACTGCTTCACATTGCAAAATCTATCTTCTGCAATTATTAGTTTCCCTGTTTGACTATTTTGCACACTGCTCATAACACAATATTAATTGATTGGTTGTTTAGCTTAAAATGTAATTATGTTGGCCCAAAGGTTATACTCTCCATTTTATGCGTTTTGATGATAACAAATCATATAAAAGCTATTTGGCACTAATAGAGATTCTAGTATGAATTTCAGATTTGTACAAGTCTTGATGGCTCAAGCTTTCTATAGAATATTGTAAGGTTGATGGCGCAAGAGGACTCACTCATAGGAGAGGAGACTCTAGCTAAGCAAAGCGGTTCAAAGACGCCTTCCTATAGAACTTTATGTTGTTACTTTGTTAAAGAATAGTATATAGTATTGAAGCTCAAAATGCCCTACACACACAAAATTGCACGTGTTTTCAAAAGATTAGTTTTGACTCTTATTTAAAATACTTTGTAATACTATTTCAGTATGCATATACTTAGTCTATTGTATTTTACAGAGCCTTTACAAAAATTCTTTTAAATATAAACATATCTTCAAATCATTTCTAACTAAGATTTCTGTTTTGACCTATCGCGGTCGATCGGGCGGTCGACCGGCTATATTACAGGTCAGAACGATCGACCGCAGTTCTGACCCATAGGGTGTGCATGTGTGCACGTTCCCCGGTCGACCGGGCAGTTGACCGGACCCCATGTCTGTCGACCGAGCGGTCGACCGACTGACTGACTCAAACTCTCTGTTTGGGACAGTCGACCGGGCGATCGACCGGAGTCAACCAACGGTCGGAAAATTTTGAAAACCGGTCGACCGTGAGTGATTTTTCTACCAAACGGCTATTTTTTTTTAAACATGTTTTAAAATGTGATTTTAATCTTAAAACGAGGTTTTAGGCTAGTTTTATGTTATATTCTTCCTAATTAGTTAAAATAATCATTTACCCTTTAATCCCTACCTAAATCCTATAAATAGGGGTGGTTGGGGTTGAGGAGAATTACAATAACATTTGCAAAGAAATCAAAGTTTGAGATTCTTGAAAGAAGTTTTTACTCTCAGTTTTTGTGCTCAAATCTCTGATTTTTCTTTGAAAATTTTGAATCAAAACTCTCTTCTATTTTGTTTTATTTTTCACTTACAAACCTTGAGCTTCAATCCTACATATTATTCTCTAGTCTTTTGTAAAGAAAAATTTTTCAAAAGAGAGTTTGTGGTCTTTTGATCACCAAGTGATTATTGTACTTGTGGCTATACTACCTCTGGACTAGAGGAGTGTGATTGAGGAGTTGGGTACTCCCTAGTGATTGTAATCCTTTGTAAAAATTCTAGTAGATCGAAAATCCTTCTGGGTGAAGGCGGGGACGTAGAGCTGGGTGCTCGAACCTCGAAACAAATCTCTGTGTTTGCGATTAGTTTACTTGTGTTTCTTAATCTCTATTCATTCATTCTTATATTGTCGATCTATACTCTCAAAACAAGATTGCATTACGTACCTCAAACTCTTATTTAGAGGAATCACGAGGAAGAAGTTCAGAGCCCTTCACGGGGTATCCGACTTCTAATCTTACTTTGAGTGATCGTTGCATCATCTCATTTTTAATTTGTGCATTGATTAGCATATTCACCTATTCACCCCCCTCTAGGTGATTCCAATTGGTATCAGAGATAGGACTCTAGTTTTTAGCTTTACATTCTTAGAGAGATCCTATAAATTTCTAATCACTATTTTCATTTCTTCATTCATACACTAGTAAAAATGGCTGATAACATTAAGACCCCTCCCAAATTTGATGGACTCAACTTTACCATATAGAAAGTTAGGATGAACATATTTTTACACTCTCTAGGTAGCCGAGTTGCTAAGTCTTTGACCAAGCCCTATAGTGATCCGTAGGTGAGGAGGACACTTGGTCCGATCTTACCTCCAAGGAAGTTGATGCAAATTCAAAGGGTCAAAATGCCTTGCTTTTAGCATTAAATGAGGATGACTTAACACGGGTTATTCATTACTAGTCCGCTTATGAGATTTGGCAACACTTATTGGTCATTCATGAGGGAACATCACAAGTCAAGAGAGCTAAAACTGATCTCTTGCGTTCTCAATATGAATATTTTAGAATGCAAAAAAATGAATCTATTGATGATATGATTACTAAGTTTACTAAAATCACAAATGCTCTTACTTCTCTAGGTGATGAAATTAACAACGACCAAAAGATGCATAAGGTGATTCGTGCACTCCCTTCATCATGGAAAATCAAAGCTACCACCTTAAAGGAATTGAACGACAAAGACGAGATGGAGCTCATAAGTCTTATTGGTAACCGTAAAACTCATGAGATAGAGAAAAAGGCTAGAGAAGAAGCGGCACCTCAAAAGAAAAAGTCTATTACTTTCAAGTCTACCTCTACCATCTACGATGAAGAAGAAGATGAAGAAGATGATGAAGAGCTATCACTTCTTGTGCGAAATGTAAAAAGAATGTACCACAAAAAAAAGCTCAACCATAGAAGGCGATGGGAAGGGAAGGAGGAGAAGAAAATCACATACTACAATTGTCAGAAACCTGGACACATCATGGCCGAATGCCCAGATTTCAAAAACAAGATATCTTCCTCCATAAAGCAAAAGAAGCCGTTTGTAAAGAAGGCATTCAAAGCAACTTGGGATTCGAAAAGTGAATCCGAAGATGAAGTTGACACGGCTAACATGTGTTTCATGGCAAACACACCTAAGGTATCTTCGAACCATCTTATGATGATACTGAAATAAGCAAAGAAGTGTTATTACAAGCTTTCATTGAACTTTCAGAAAGTTTTGATTCCAAGAAGGAAGATTGTTTAAGATTGAAAAAGGAAAATGCTTAAAAATCAAATAGCTATTTCTTCAAAAGAAAAGGATGAATTATCTTTCACTAATATTTCAACACAAAGAGATTTTAATGCATATAGAGTTGCATGCAAAGCTAAATATCCTAAACTTGATGAAAATGAGTTTTCTATGTTAAAAACTAGAATAAATGATTTGGGAAATGGTTTAAAAGAATATGCTTTTAACAATACTAAATTAGAAGAAATGTTTTCAAAGAAACTCATGCATACTCCACATGTTATACATGATAAACCATCTCATGCTAAAACTCTACATGTTCATCATGCCAACACATTACATGTCAATCATACTAAAACACCTCAGGCTCACAAATCACATGTTCATAAACCACATGCTCATTATGCTTTTAAATATGAAAGAATTTATAAATATACTTATTGTGACCGGAATGGTCAATTAGCCAAATTTTGTTATGATCATATAAATAGTATGGATAATCATGTTTAGGTTCGAAACACTAACGTATTAGGACCCAAGAAAATATGGGTACCAAAGTCAACCTTTAAATTATTTGATAAAGGTACACACCAAGACTCCAAGACATAAGGAGTGGTGGTACCTTAATAGTGGTTGCTCAAGGCATAGGACATGGGACATCAATAATTTTGCAACCCTATCGAGGTACGTTGAAGATGGCACCGTCACCTTCGGAGATGACTCTAAGGGAACCATCATCGGTATAGGTAACATCACGATTGGTACATCTCCTTTAATTGAAAATGTAGTTTTTGTTGATGGGTTTAAACAAAATTTACTTAGTATTAGTCAACTATGTGATTGTGGTCTCAAAGTTATTTTTTATAAATCTTCTTGCAAAAATTTTGATTGTAAAACTCATGAATGTATTCTCACTGGATTTCGTGAAAATAATGTCTACATTATTGATATGCTTAACTTGGATTGCACTGCAAAATGTTTAAATGTTTTTAATGAGATTTCATGGTTATGGCATAGAAGATTAAGCCATGCTTCTTTTGATCATCTTTCTAGAATCAATTCTTAGGAATCGGTGAAGGGTATTCCTTATTTGAAGTTTGAAAAGGACCGCATTTGTGGTGCGTACCAACTTGTGAACAAAGTAAGTCCTCTTTCAAATCAATTAAGGATATCATAACATCTAGACCATTAGAATTGATCCACATGGATCTTTTTGGACCAACTAAAACTAAAAGTTTAAATGGAAATAGATAAGTTTTGGTTTTAGTTGATGATTTCTCTCGTTTTACATGGATTTTCTTTTTGGAGCATAAAGATCAAACTTTTTCGCATTTTAAGATTTTTTGAAAAAGGGTTGAAAAAGAAAAAGAATTTTGATTTACGCATAAGAAATGATAGAGGTGATGAGTTTGTCAACCAACTCTTTATGACTTATTGTGATGAAAATGAAATTATGCATGAGATGTCATGTCCTAGAACTCCACAACAAAATGGAGTAATTGAACAGAAGAATAGAACTCTTCAAGAAATGATTAGGACCATGATAAGTGAATACGGGCTCCCTCAATACTTATGGGCCGAGGCTGTAAACACCGCATGCTATATATCGAACCGAATTTACTTGTATAAAAATACTTCCAAAACTTCCTTTGAAATCTATCATTTGAGAAAACTAAATGTTTCATATTTTAGAGTTTTTGGGTGCAAATGTTTTGTTTTGAACACCAAAGACAATTTGGGCAAATTTGATGCTAAGGCTTTTGAAGCAATTTTTATTGGCTATTCTAGTACTAGCAAAGCATATAGAGTGTTCAATAAATCATCTCTTATAATTGAAGAATCTATGCATGTTAAATTTGAGGAATCTAATGCATTTGTTAAGAATGTTGTAGAGATTGATTCTTTAGGTGAAGACATGGAGAAAATATCCTTGAAGGACTCACCCATCCAAGAAGACAAGCAAGAACCGAATGCTGAAGTTCAAAAGGATGAAGTGGAACCATCATAACCACTTCCTAAAGATTGGAGATATGCTACAAATCATTTCAAGATCTCATCATAGGTGATGTATCAAAGGGGGTAACTACTCGCTCCAAACTCCATGATTTATGTGGGCATTATGCATTGCTATCTTATATTGACCCAAAAACATCCTCGAAGCCAAGGATGACTCATATTGGTTGCTTGCTATACAAGAAGAGCTTAATCAATTTAAGCGCAACCAAACTTGGCATCTGTTGGCCTAAAAGGTTACACTCTCTATTTGCTTAAAGTTTTGATGATAACAAAACACATAGAAGCTATATGGTACTAATAAGTTTGTTCAAGATAAGTTTCAGGTTAGTACCATTTTTGAAGGCCATTACTTAGCTATTGCAAGGTTCATGGAGCAAACAAGGCATATGACACAAGAGGGAATGTCCATAGAAGAGAAGGCTCTAGCATGGCATTGCATGGCTCAAGACTTCATTTGGCTCAAGAGACTTCATTAGATTTGTTTTTAGTTTTATAGTTTTGTTAAAGAATAGTGAATAGGTTTGAAGCTTAAAATTCCTACACACAAGTTTTTGTGCACATGTCATTTCTAAAAATTTCTCCTATACATATATACAAAATATTTTTAAATATAGTCTTTTGCTGATAAACTCAATTCGTGTATTATACATAGTTCTGATCAAAACTATTTTGTAAACCATCAAAATCTCCTCAAAATCCTTTTCAAATTTCAGTTTTTGTCCTGAGCCGGTCGACCGACCGGTCGACCGACTCTATGACAGGTCAGATCGGTCGACCGACCGGTCGACCGGGATTCTGACCTTTGGGTGCGTGCATGTGTGCACGTTTCCCGGTCGACCAGGCAGTCGACCGGACCCCATTTCGGTCGACCGACCTTCGGCTGACTAAAAGATAGTGACTCTCTGTTTGTTGCGGTCGACCGGGCGGTCAACCGTGCTGCAACGGCTCTATTATTTTGAAACCCGGTCGACCGGCCGGTCGACCGAGGCTGTGTTTTCTGCCATAATGGCTACATTTTTAAACACATTTTATTTTGTCCTTTTGTCTCTAAATGAGTTTAGGGGCTGTTTTCTGAGTCAAATACTTCCAAATTACTTTTGTTAGTTTACCCTTTAGTCCCTAGCTCTATTCTATAATAGGGGTGATTAGGGTTATGGTATACACAACAATCATTTGTAAAAATATTCAAAGTTTAAAGGCTATCAAAAGAGTTTTGTTCTTGATTTTTGTGCTGAAAAATCTCTCTCATTTCTGAAGTTTTTGTTTCAAAACTCTCTCAAATTTTTTTTCTTTTTCCACTTACAATACTAGAGCTTCAATCCTACTCATTGTTCTACAGGGATTTTGTAAGGGAAAAGGATTTTTCAAAAGAGAGTTGTGGTCTTTGATCACCAAGAGAATACTTGTACTTGAGATTGTTGAGTGGGTACTCCAGTGTGATTGTAACTCTTGTGAAGTTATAGTGGTTAGAAATCCTCTGGGTGAAGACGGGGACGTAGAGGGTGCTCGAACCTCGAAAAAATTCTCGGTGTTTGCGTTTGGTTTATGCTTCTTGCTTTAATTTCTTGCTTTATATTCATTGCTTCTTATTCATTGCTTCATTTACTTGCTTTACATATTCATTGCAACATTGTACTTGCTCTTCATATTCATTGCTATATACACTTGTTTCATATTCATATTGTCGATCAAATACTCATAAATAAGATTGCAATACGCACCTCAAACTCTTATCTAGAGGAATCATGAGGAAGGAGTTCAGAGCCTTCACGGGATATTCGGCTTCTAGTCTTAGTTTGGGTGATCGTTGCATCATAACATTTTTAATTGTGCATTGATTAGCATTATCACCTATTCACCCTCCCTCTAGGTGATTTCAATTGGTATCAGAACTAGGACTCTAGTTTTTGGCTTCACATCCTTAGAGAGATCCTAAAATTTGCTAATCACTATTTGCATTCTTTCATTCATACACTAGTAAAAATGGCCGACAACATTAAGACCCTCCTAAATTTGATGGACTCAATTTCCCCATTTGAAAGGTTATGATGACTATCTTTCTACAATCCTTAGGTAGTTTAGTTGCTAAATCCTTGACCAAACCCTATAGTAGACCGATGATAGTGAGGAGGCACTTGGTCCGACTTTACCTACAAAGAATATGAGGCTAATTCTAAGGCTCAAAATTCCCTTCTCACTCCTTGAATGAGGAAGATCTACACGGGTTATATATTGCCAATCCGCCTATGACATTTGGCAACATTTGTTGGTCACTCACGAAGGGACATCACAAGTCAAGAGAGCCAAATAGATCTCTTGAGGTCTCAATATGAAGTTTTAAAATGCATGAAGATGAGTCTATTGATTCCATGATTACCAAGTTTACTAAGATTACTAATGCTCTTTCTTCTCTAGGTGATGATATAAGCAATGACCAAAAAGTGCGCAAAGTGATTCGAGCTCTTCCTTCATCATGGGAGATCAAGGCTACCACCTTAAAAGAGTTGAATGATAAACATGAGATGGATCTCATAAGTCTTATTGGAAACCTTAAGACTCATGAGATGGAGAAGAAAGCAAGAGAAGAAGCGGTTCATCAAAAGAAGAAGTTCATAGCCTTCAAGTCTTCCTCCACTATTGACAACAGAATGAAGAAGATGAAGAAGATGAGGAGCTATCTCTTCTAGTAAGAAATGTGAAGAGGATGTACCGCAAGAATAAACTCAACTTTAGAAGGAAATTGAAAGGGAAGGAGGAGAGAAGAATCATATGCTACAATTGCCGGAAACCAGGACACATTATGCTGATTGCCCAGATTTCAAGAAAAAGGTGACTTCCTCCTTGAAGCAAAAGAGGCCGGTTGAAATAAAGCATACAAAGCACTTGGGATTCGGAAAGCGAGTCCGAAGATGAGGTGGAACGGCAAATATGTGTTTCATGGCAAACACACCAAGGTACACATCAAGGCTCCAAGACGTAAGGAGGGTGGTACCTTGATAGCGGTTGTTCAAGACATATGACATGGGATATCAATAACTTTACAACCCTATCAAGGTACG